>CM029547.1:18070883-18135912 GCA_017141385.1 Sogatella furcifera | reverse complement strand
AAGAGTAAAATATATTTTTCATTTATTATAAGAGTCGGAATTGTTTGCTTATTCCATATTCTGATTTTTGCAATAAGGTACAGTATCTGATTGCAGATTTGACGTCTAGCGAGATCGGACTCCCCTTTTATTATATTCCAAAAAATAATGAAAATAATTAATCTTTTTATGATATCACTAGAAGTAAAGTCATTTCATCAATTTTTTCAGTGATCTGAGACTCATGCCTGATATCAAAAGTACAGAAAGTGCTCTTGATCTCCACAACTTCAAGAAAAAAGTTCAGTTGCATATTGCAAGTGTTTTGAAAAGACTCAACTGTGATTGGTACCCGGAAATTCAACATCTTTTCACTGTGGTAATTCTCTGTCTCCCATTATAATATTATACTTATTGACGTTTCAAGAAGATAAAACAATTATTCAGCTTTTATTTCATACGTATTTGAACTAAACGATTCATTTGTTATTGAAAATTATCGAACTCATCTTTATATATATTTGTGATTGAAAATAATCCAACTTATCCAATGTACGGTATATTATTAATATATCTTGATGAATATGTCCCAGTTCTCTCTATCTTTATCACTCAGTTTGGATGGGTGGTGATTTCCCTCCCCACCCCTTTATTCCGTCTCTAGCCCCAAACAGTATAGTATATTCATGTACTCGTACTATACTTTCTGTAGCCTTATATGTACGTGCTGGTGCAATACACATGCATAAAATGCATAACACGGGCTGACAAAGCTATTGTAATGAATCCTTTAAAAGAAGTAAATTATTGTGATTCATGCCAATTAATTTATTATTCTGTGTAGCTTACATTCCCTACAGTTTTCATAGCCATGTGTTTCCTATTACAGGGGAGCCGGAAGAAACAAATACCTCCATCTACTTTGAAGAAGAAACTAAAAAGTTTCTACAATTGCGTGGCTGCGATAATGACGTTTCAGTTGCAATCGCTGTGCTACAATTCAATTGTGGATTATACCAACTTCATTATAGACATTGGTGTGAGTAATAATTCCAAGATTGTTAATTTTACTTAACAATCACATGGTTTACAAGAGTACACATACTTATATACATGAGTACACATACATCCATGAGTCCATGTACATCATATGCTTTTTGTAGACTAGTTGATGTTGTACACAGTTTATATTCTCTGATGAGAAAAATAAAGGTGAAGAAAGAAGACACGATTGTACCAATATAAGAAAAAATCGTGTATGATGCTACAATTTCTCAAGAAATTAGGGTTGTTTCTACTTGAATATAATCCTTGAGGGGAAATTCTTATTCAACGTTCGGCCTTAATCTTTAGTCTAATCTATAATTATTTCAATGATAATTATCCATTTCATTTATTCTATTATTCATTTAAATAATGAAACCATTCTATTTATTTGTTTCTCCAGATGAGTAATCCAGGGTTCATAATAATGGTGATGCAGAGAAATAAGGTTATCCAATTCGAGCCGAATTTCAATCGATTCAAAGAGATTCTATTACTTGTTTATGACATGATGATAGAGGCAGTATCCACTTTGCCGCGCCTGGAATCGAAATTGTCACATTTAGATGTTGAACAGGATACCAGACTGCAGAATCTCAAGGTGATTATAAGTTTATCATATCAACAATCACTAGAAATATATCATATTATCTGACTTAATGGTGACAATTCGAGACTTGTTTATTGATAGTCAGTGTGATAAAGGTTGCACGTATTTTTGTCTATTTTTTAATCAAATTTTATAATCAATTCATAGTTTTTTTATACAATGTGGATGATTCCACAATATTACCTTACCACTAAACAAAAAGAAAGAAAAATTCTTTTAAAATTGAATCTTGGAAGTGATTTTGTAGCTCAGTGCTCATTTCACAGATTTATCCAACTCAGGTAACTTTTCTTCCTACATTTTTTCTACACAAAAAGAGATGATTACTTCAATTTCATAATTTAATTAGTGAATGAGTTAGAAATTCGATCCAGCACAGATAGATAGCTTTCCATTACAAGCTCTCTTTCTCTCTACATAAAGCACTAATTACTACGATTTCTGCTATTTAAATTTGTTGATAAGATTGGAATTTTAACTGGTTTCAAGAATCTTTATTTACATCTAACAAAAACTATTATTCTTTCACTCATTGGAATCGTACTGTTAGCCAGACATGATTTTTATCATTCAGTTCTAATTTCATATTATAGTATGAGGAATTTATTTTTCACAGCCTGTAATCCTACCAGAAATCGTTGACGAGTGCAGAAAACAAGTAGAGGACACTTTGAATGATCAAAGGATTGGGCCTGAATTGAGGGTACAAGATTTTGACGAGTTCATCCATCTCATCAACGGAGAGGTGAGTTTTATTCTTATTTCAATCTAAACTTTATTTGGAAAATATTTAATGTTATTGGATTTCATGTTGAATTTTATGTCAAAATTATTTTGTAGGCGCAAGAAAGTCTCGATTTATTCTTGTCGGAAGAACATACATTTGAGGAGTACAAGGAAAAAGTGGCTTATTTTGACATGTTAGCAAAGAATATTGAAATCCAGCTCGAGCATGTGGTGACAATGGGAATGTTCGAGATTCATAGAGAGGATTTTATCAGCACTATGGTCAATCAGGCCATTCACCTTAGAGAACAGCTCATCAATCGCCTCACCAAGGACTATCAGGCTCTTTGTAAACAGTGAGTAGAAAATTGATTTCCAGCTTCAATTAATTCCTTGATTATCTGTTATTAACTAACTCAATGATTTTTGTAGTCTTTAATATTCAGTTTGGAGTTTGAGGAGTCACATTCACATGATTGTGTTCATGTCCCTATTTACAATGAAGCTAAATTTTGGTGAATCCAAGCATTTCATTCCAATCTATCAAGGAACCTCCCTCTTTAAAAAGCTACTTTATTTTTAAATGAAAATTTCTCATTTTCTTTCCACCTTCTTTTACACCAATGTTAAAGTCAAACTCTATTTCAAGATAAAGATATTGTAATGATCGGGCTGAGATATACTATTTTTTGAATATTTAACTGAATTTTACTGTATCTATCTGAATCCTAGTTGGTTGGGAGCTTATTGGTGGATACGTTCATTCAAATGCCTAGATTTTTATATATTATTTTGAAAACTATTTTAGCAACTAGTACAACGAGCAAGGAACTTCAATAAAAATGATAGTTTGTGATCATTAACACTTTGCAGATTTATTGTGATATCTTCCCATTGGAATAAAATTATCTACTATCAAGTCATCTAACAAATCAGAATTTTGGAAAAAACAAAGTTATTTAATGCGTAATTTATTTAAAATTTCACTTTCCAATTTAATATTTCAATTTCCGAAAAAACACTGCTAACTTGCTACTTAGAAGTAAGGCCTCGGTCAAAGTTCTACTCATTTATATTTGAATTTGAGCTAGAGAAAAGACAACCAATGTTTTGCACTCACCATAATAATTTTTGAATCACAAGATACACAACCTCTTTCACACTCTACTAAAACTGAAATTTTAAATACTTTTAAACTGAAACTAAAACCCCTACAACTTCTAGATTACTTTTATTTCATATATGTCACTTTTAACTCCTCTAGATGGACAAAAACCCATCTAGAGGGTCGAGGCTTTATCAATAATCAACTGCATTTTTCCGATCTGCTTTCGGCCGTGTCTCGAATTGAACTCTGCGGCTCTTCCACTCAAAATTTGCCCCCTCCAACGACACCCGGCCGCCTGCACGAGCGCAAGTCCAATGTTCGTGCAATTCCCAAATACAGTAGCTTTTCCAACATGGAATTGAAACTGATACTTGAAAAATGCACGAAAATTGCACTAGTTTCGATAACTAAGCAGCAAATTAGCAATTTATTTTAACTAATCGATATAACAATGAAAACCAAAGTTCATGTCAAAATTTCCACTTAAATTTAAAAGTTCAACCTGAAAAAATCATCTATTGCAATCATCACAAAAATAACAATTTCAATAATATTACAACTCAATATTCCCCATATTATAATAACAATGTAATGTAATCAAACTATGAAAAGTTTGAGACAAGATTGTTCTACTGATTTTCTTCGAAGAAGGTGTAGATTTAGGCTATAAATATTCAAATAATCTGAATGATTCCTCAGAAATTGAATAAAAAGGCGCTGAAACTCATTGTTCAGACAGACAGACACTCTGCAACAATTCAATTGATTATTCTACTTTTAGCCTCCTGTCCTCATTCAACATGTCACTCTTTCAAAATATTAATAATAGTTCTATGAATCAAATTATCAGTGGTTAGGTGGTAGAGTGGACTTTACTGTCCAAACTTCGCCATGTCATTAAAATGAAAAAAAGAGATTCTATTCTATTCTGTTATGTCATGAAAATTTTTCCTTCAGATTGGGAGAGGACTACCAGGCGATTTCAGACAGAGCTCTCACCGTACCCGGAAACACGTCCGAGCTGATGGTTCTGATGGAATTTGTGAGAAAAGTGGAAAGTGTGACTGTTTTCGAAATGGAGGACAGGCTGAGAGAAGTGATGAACTATATTCTGTTTCTGTCAGACTACACTATAATATCTGCTATAGAAATGAAACAAAACTGTTTGACGTTTTTGTGGTACAACCGTATGAACCAGGTGCTTGAAGAAAATAGGCAGTTGGTTGAACAAAAAACTTTGGATTATCAGAACAGTCTCAAGGTGATTTTTATTTGATTAATCTGTTTCTGCAATAAAAGATAACAAGGGTCAATTATTCATTTCAATGATAGCTAGAAAACACAGATTTGTTGGCTTAATAAGGCAAACTTTGTAAGTCTTATAGAGAACTCATTTGTGTTCTTACAACCTTGTTTTCACACTGATAACTGATTGAATTGGTGTAAAATGATGTTATCGAACGGAACCAGGTACCAATAAACATATCGGATGTCAATGAAATGACTTCTTTACACAATATTGTTAAATGTTATTTCCCCCTGAATTTTTTCATCCTCATGATGATAATTATTTGATTTTACTGATGCTTAATCCTTCCACTATACTTTTCATGTTTTCCAAACTAGCAATTCAACTCCAACAATAACCTACATCGTAAGTGGAAAGTACCAATAAATTTTGTGTCAGTCTCTGCACCACAATTTGCAATAATTGGCTAAGTTGAGAGTACAAGCATTCGGAACAATTCTGTTTATAATTATATTGGAACAATTCTGGTATGCAAGTATTCAACAATTGAATTAATTTCTTCGACTATAATAATTATATCTATCACATTTTCTATTTTTTCATATTTTAAAATCTTATTTTGATTTCCTTTCTTCATTTCTAGGAAAGTATCGAACAATTCAAAGAGGAATTGTTACAGTATATGGCTCAGACTGAAGAGCTCTACACCTACGGAGATATAAATGAGCTTCCCAAGTATTTGAAAAAAGCGCAAATGCTAGATAGCAAGTTGGATGCTGCGGTAGCCAAGATAGACGCATTCAATCAGGAGGAGAAAGCTTATGGCTGGGAAGAATCGTATTTCCCAATGAGAAAACAGGTTAGTAACAGCTGAATTTATTATTTTTTTCTGATGGTAGGCTACTATCTATGGCACTGTAAGAAATATATCAACAACAGCCCACAAGCTATGTCACATTGTCTCAAAGTATTCAATTCTTCAATCTATATTTCTCCAGTTAAACTCACGTCAATTTATCTTATGAGTAGGTTTAGGAATTCTTTTTTAACTCAGAAAATGGATTCTGAATCGTATTCCTAAATAGCTTACTACATTTAGTCTAAAAACTACATTTCATCTCTTACATAATCAAAAATCTCTTGTAGCAAAAATAAATCACTACTTGTCTAAATTATGCAAATCACTGATCAATAATTCTGGTTCCTGTGATTCATGTTAGCTATGATCCTATGATAAATGTTTCCTATTCCAGATATCTGATAAATTAGCGCCATTTAAAAAATTGTATGATAATGCAATGGAATTCAAGGAGAAACACGATTCATGGACAACAAGTAGAGTGGGAACACACGATCCTGAAGAAATCGACACTGAGACACAAACTTTCTTCAGGAATATTTACAAGTTGGAGAAACAGTTCGCTGATTATCCGGAACCAAGGAATCTTGCCTCCAATGTGAGTTACTCTCCATTCCATTGACTTATCCATTTCAACTTTATATTAGATTTTTCAACTGCTTTGATACTCACTTCGCTTATTCTATTAGCTTGTACTTGAGTTGAGGGGAGGATGATGTTGATGAGATGTGAATGGACCTGATACGGTTCTGAACTACAGGGAAGCTATTTTAATTCTTTCGGGTGATATTTAGCGGCGAATGTGTCAGAAGTGGTCGTAGTTAAACGGGTTTCAAGTTTTTTAAGTTCATATTTATCGACATTGTTCTACCGGAACTACTATAAATCCAGTTTCCTCCTTTATTCATCTTTATTTAGTTATGTCACATCAAAGAGTACAACAGGCGGCATAGCCCAAAACTGTCCCTCTTAAATCCATCAAGCTTTTTTATTTCTTGAAAGCTTTTTTTATTTAGTTGCTCAGATTCCAATAAAGGAGGTTTGCATTAAATTTTGTGATTGTGCTATATTAACAGTTGATCAGTTGCAGATTATGTAGGTTTGATTGCAATGTCAACATCATGACTCCTAGAGCGATAATAATACAGCAGTAAATAAAATAAATTGGAAATCACGGTACCCTTAAGAACCTTTCTATCTTAATACGACTAGTCTCAAACTCATTAGAGACATATTCAAGCGAAATTATTTTCATTAGAGTTTCACTTGAAAATGTCTCATGAGTACGAAACTAATCGCGTTGCGGAAAAAGATTTGTTAGGGTACTGTGATTTATTCTTATTTCATTGATTAGACAGTAATAGCACTCATATCAAAGTGAAAGAAATACAGCAGTATCTGTGTATTTATTTATTTATTTTAAATTGACAATTTCCACTGAGTCTGAAAAGACCCATTGTGGTACAAAAACAAAAATAGTACTGTACAGTTATAGGCATTTAACTTACAATATCTGGTACCGAGCTCCGCTCTGAAGCTGCGGCCGAACTTTTGAATTACATAAATATGTTATTGTAAAAAAATCAAGGAACCTCCTTGTAAAAAATAAATTCAAAATTGATATGATCACCTCTCACAATTTTATTGACAGTCATGATCATGTGTTATAGACTTGAATGTAACTCCATTTACTCCAGCTGGATAGCGTTGGTCAGCTAACGATAACAGCCATTATACGCAGTACTTGGGATAATGCCTGAATAAGAAATATTTAATTCTTTTATTAATCCTGCCAGAGAGTTTTCCCGGACATGAGACCTGGTCCATCACGGTTATATTACATTTCAAATTTCAAGGAAATCGTTAGAGTCATTTTCTAGATCCGTGGTTCTACATACATACATACATACATACAGAAATTACTCGCTTAATATAATAGGATATATAGCCCTATATTACTAAATCATATTGATAAATGAATATAGTAAAATAGAAAGTTGAATAACATAGGCAAAAGATATAGATAAAAAATAATATTAAAAATAAGTCATGCAGTTCGAGATAGTTTGTGGAATCAAATTTCTTATTTCTTCCTCTGTTGTGCATTGGCTCAATGAATCCAATTGATTCTAACTATGTTAATGGAATGCTACATTTCTAATTGAAACTATTCTGGGTGAATGCATATTCTTGCTTCAACTTCGGTTACAGCACTTATGTATAAAAGAAAGTCATTAAAAGAAAGAATTAAAAGAAAGAAGAGTCATTCATCTATCAAGCTATCTTAATTTCAAAAATTCAAATCATTTCACTGATTAATTGAATTAACGAAATAAATTCTTAATTATATTTCATTAATTCAAAGTAGATCATTTTTTTCTTAAAAAATTATTTGTAAAATGATCAACATTGATCCAAAAAGTTACATTTCCATCGAGTAAGGAATTGAATATTATTATACTTTATTTAATTTTAATATTATTCATACTTTATTCTACTATTATTAACAGTATTATTATACTTTTTTATGTGGTCATTCAACATAATAATTTGTTTCATGTTATCTGTATCAATCGTTTTGCAATTCAGGTACGTCAACAAGTGGAAGACTTCAAAGCACACATGCCGATCATAATGACACTGGGCAACCCGGGTATGAAGGACAGGCACTGGGAGCTGATCTCGGAAATAGTCGGCTTCCCGGTGCGTGCCGATGCCGAACTCACTCTGGCCAAAATCATCGACCTCGGCCTCGAGGAGTACATTCCCAAGTTCGAGGTGATCAGTGACTCGGCCACCAAAGAGAACAATCTCGAACGAGCATTGAACAAAATGATGAGCGAGTGGAAAGACATGGAGTTCACGTTTCACCCATATAGGTATGCATCTAGCAATAACTATTTGAATGAAAAGTACCTTAAGTTAATATCAGTATTTTATTGAGGGAGGTGGATGATTATAGATTGATCAATATATCATTTACACAACATAACGCTCAATGATATTCATTATCCGGTTTTCATTAAGTGTGTTTTATTGAGGGAGGTGGATAATAATCGATTGGTCAATTATTATCCATTGATCAAAATATATATCATTATATCATTTACACAAAATTTCACCAATTTATATTGACTAACCGGTTTATTAATTATGAAGTATTTGAAAACGGCCTATTTTTCTTTCTTCCATAATATAATGTGTTATGGGCTCATTCTTTAGGGTAATGCCTCTCAGATCAATAATTTTCTACTCATCCAAAATAAACTTCAAAAAAATATAACTAATTCGCATCTTATCTGATTATCTTGAGCATTGTTCATTAATATAAAACAAACACATGGATGCAAGTGAATAAATTAGTTATCAGCTCAATAATACAGTTATTATTGAAAGTACGTCATAATTTTTGTATTGCTCAGCTCCTAAGAAATAATAAGTTCGAATAAAGATGAAGCTATACTACAGTATCCATCATTGAGTTGTTGATACCACGAAATCAATGTATAGCATTGATATCACGAATATAACTGTTCAAAACATGAATTATTGTAACATTTATGCCCGGTTTTTCCAAGCACACTCAAATTTGAGGGACCCTCAAATCTTAAGGGACACTCAAATATTTGAGGGACCCTAAAATTTTGACAAATCGTCAATAATTGACGATTAACAGCTTATTAACAGCTGACATTTCCTGTACTCTTTACATAGTAAAGTTGAGGGGCCCTCAAACCAAAGTTGAGGAACCCTCAAATTTAGACTGTTGCTCAATTAACCAGCTGACATTTTATTAAAAATTTCTGAAGCGTATCTGCATTCTCATTGGTTACATACGGTACTCATGTTGTAAACAAAATAATTGACCGAACGTAAGTGAGGTCTAGATTCAAGACGACGATTTTGCATTTCTCTTTATGTATGTATGTTTGTTCCGCATTTACGACAAAACGCGGCAATAGATTCGGATGAAATTTGACAGGAATGTTCCTCTTGAAATTGTGCGTCGATGTATATGTAAGGTTTCTTGGAATATTGCATTTCAAGGATAATATGAAAGAAAAAGGAATTGCCTCCATGCTAAAATATTACTATACATTTATACTTCTGAACTTGGGAAAATTCACACTATAGAATTATTCATGATGAACCAGCTGTTGAGTTTATTATTAATTGCATGCAATGACGCATGCAATTAATGAAACTCAACATAACGAAGTATTCCCTTCATGAATAATGTTTGCCCCATCCATAAGCGACTTCGTGAGGTCTACTGTTCACAGAACTACTAGTATTATCATCAGTTCAAAGCAATAACCTAAAATCCAACAGTAGCCTACTTCGAGTGTTTGCATGATAAGTCATTTTGTAGTTTTAAATGAATGAAGACAAAATAAATTGTGGCATGAATATTCCGATATATTCCTCTATATTTCTATTCTCCCTTGAAAAATAAATGAAGATACTTTAATGTTTGCTAATTTGGAAAATGCATAACCTCACAATGTACCAACGAGTAGATGTATTACTTCTATAATTTTTTTTTAAAGAAAATGTCTGCTGGTTATCTGAGCATTCGTCAAAATTTGAGGGTCCCTCAACTTTGGTTTGAGGGCCCCTCAACTCTCCTATGTTAAAAGTATAGGAAATGTCAGCTGTTAATTGACGATTTGTCAAAATTTAAGTTTCCCTCAAATATTTGAGTGTCCCTTAAAATTTGAGGGTCCCTCAAGTTTACTACACTTTACTACATTTCCTATACTTATCATACAAAAAGTCAGCTGTTCATTAAAATTTGAGGGTCCCTCAACTTTGAGTGTGCTTGGAAAAACCGGGCATTAGTGTTTCAGTTTTAAAAACTACGCACGTTGATATCCCTTCATAAGTTCTTCATAGACCTGCCAACCCTTATTTAATTGACATGAATAAATGTGATTCAAAGTCACTTTTACAAAATAGGCTATATTTTAAGATCACTGCTATAAACATCATTTCATGATCTGAAGAGTTTTATCGAAATAGATCATGTCATTCCTAAAGCTTATTCTATAATTATTTTAATTTCAAGTGCTAATTCTAATTTTTACAAAATATGAAGAAATTATTAAATATAAGCTTATTAAAGTAAATTTGGAAATAAGTTGATATATAATCTTATATATTAGGAAGACTTCATTCGGCATGTGCAGCGAATGCCTCGCGGTGCGTTGATACTGGTGCGACTGGAACGCAGTCGATCAGCTGTGGCCAATCACATCTCTTATTTTATCCTTCAAATTCAATAGCAAGAGATGTGATTGGCCACAGCTGATCGAGCACATGCCTCACACTGTCGATACGGCCCATAACAGTTGTATATTATATGATATGAACATATGATGTATACAGGGTGTTTCAGGAGGAATGTGCAATACTTCTCAGGCTGATTCCTCACACCAAGTAGACAAAAAAGTTCCATGGGACCAACCCCCAAAAACGCTTTGTTACCGAGATAACAATGGCGGAAAATTGAGATTTTTCAAAATATATTAATGTTTCTAATTTTCTAGAGGCTTTACTGAGGTTCTAAAATAATCAATTCTCATGTAAAATTAGCTGAGGAACTCAATGGAACCAATTCCAAGTTTGTAACTTCAACGGTTATTGAGATAATTGGGAAAAATATGCTAAAAAATGCCATTATTTTTCAACAATAAGGGTTACAACTGGATAAGGAATCATAAAATTGTATTTTTTATTGATGGAAGTTCAAGAGGGTCGGATTCTGAAGAAAAAGTTGAATGGCGGCGATTGTGTGAATCTTACTATATACTACTATACTATACTATATACTACTGTAAATCGCTACTATACACAAATTCATCACTTGTGCTATGTTTTGTCAATTTTTCGATTTTCGATCGCTATTTCTGAGATTTGGGTGAGATTTACACAAACGCCTCCATTTAACTTTTTCTCTAGAATCCGACTCTCTTCAACTTCTATTGATAAAAAATACAAATTTATGATTCCTTGTCCAGTTATAACCCTTATTGTTGGAAAATGGCGGTTTTTTAGCATATTTTTTCCAATTATCTCAATAACCATTGAAGTTACAAACTTGAAACGGGTTTTATTGAATTCCTCAGCTAATTTTATATAGGAATTGATTATCTTTAACCCTGAGTGAAGCCTCTAAAAAATTAGAAAAATAAATATATTTTGAAAAATCTCAATTTTCCGCCATTGTTATCTTGGTAACACAGCGTTTTTGGGGACTGGTCCCATGGAACTTTTATGTCTACTTGGTGTAAGGAATCAGCCTGAGAAATATTGCATATTCCTCCTGAAACACCCTGTATAATATACAAAAAAAGAATGCAATCTTGTTAGATTCTCATTATTGATGTTGTAAAGTTTCTGCTATTAAAGATTACCTGTTATTTCAACAAACATGTCTACTCCTACCGAGTACAAGTTGAAAAATTTTATTTATGCTCTATTTTTCCAATAATGAAACGTCAAATATTTACAGAAACTAAAGTAGGCCTAATTTGAGCGTGTGAGGGTGAAAGGACCAAAGTAAAAGCAAATTTGAAACACTTTTCTATATTCATACTTCATCCTGGTCTTTAATTCTACTCATCCACAAGATGTTCATCTTTTTTTATGTGATTTTATTGCTGCATTTTCACTAAACCAAAATTTTAAATAGCTTTTCTACTTATACAGTTATTATATGTTTAAAATCCATGTAAAATAGTTCAATAATCATGTCATGTTCTTTTATCTGACAATTTGGATTTTCTTATTGGTGTGGTAAGTTATTTAAATAGGTCATACGTCTCTTTTATGTGTATTTGTTGCTTACATTTTGGTAATAATTCGCTGGTGTATATTGTTTGATTGTAAAAAATTGAAAATTTCATCGCCATATTGTTGTTATATTTGTAAGCTTATTGTACTGTAACTGGATTTTGGCTCTATTTTGTATTGCTATTGAACGTTTTTGCTTTTTTCAGAATAAATGTAGTATTAAGTTTTATAAGCTCTCATTTTTAATATACTATGCATTTTCGTAATTATACTAATCCATCTTGAATTTTGCCTACTTCTCGTTCATTGTAACTCAAAATATTTTTTTATAATTGATATTCATTAATAGTATTGTAAGCTGTTGAAACATGTTGGGCTATTTCTTAATTATTAGGCTGTATTCGAAAGTTATGATTGTGAAGCCTTTGTAATGGAGTAAATGCTGATTTGAAAAATTAATGTTTGTAATACCTACTATATTATATTCATGCATTATAATTTTCATAGTTCATTCGTAAAGTTGTAATTGTTTAATTGTGTCAATAAAGCCTTCAAAGACTAGGCCACATCAAATAACACTGATTTTCATATACGTATAAATGCAAAATCTCATATAATCCGCTTTATAATTTCTTCAATTATTTCTGAATAATTATAATACTGTACCTATTAGTTTCTTCAATCTCCTCTAGGATTGTATTATTTATAGTAGGCCTATTAAATAGTTATACTTCAATTGTTGAATAATCATCAAAGTACCCTTTTGAACTTTTTCATGATAATTATTTAAAATATAAAAAAAACTGTGATAAAAGTAGCCCTGAGATCAAGAAAACATTCAGTTGGTTGTTGAAGTATTATTATCGTTCTCTGCATAATTATTATTTTCAAAGTTGAAATTTGTTTTTCTATCTTGAAGCTTATTCATGTTTTACATCCTTTTCAATCATAGAATATTTATGAAATATACCTATCGAGTATATCCTTCATAATTGATAAATGTATCATAATTTGTTTAACTGATAGTGTATAGCAACTATAAAAACTAAAACTGCATAATGATTTCTTAAACATTTACTTCTTCACTTTATCCCATCAGCTTTATGTATTGAAAATCTTAATATTGAATGTCATTTTATTATTGTGTAGTTTTCTAATAATAGTATTCACGTAAATTTTAAACGTTTGAATGTTTATCATTATTTGATAAGTTAATTTTAATTTTGATTTTTTCGTACTATTACTATTTTTGTTTCACTATGAATTTTAGAGACAGCGGAACTTTCATATTGTCAGCAGTGGATGATATACAGCTACTCCTCGATGATCATATTGTGAAAACACAAACTATGAAGAACTCGCCTTACATTAAACCATTTGAAGCAATTATATTGTAAGTACCTAAAATAATGATCCAAAAATGTTGATAATAACCATTATACATTATTTTTTGTGTAATTTTTCATTGTTAATTGCTGTTTAAGTTCTATGTTGGGAATATTGGCTGCTTTGTTTTTATTGACTGTCAATTTTTTTGTAATTTGAAAACTTATGTGCAACTAATGTATCTATTGACTTGTGTTTTCAATTTTCACGATGTAACTTATGTTATATAAAAATTTATACATGAATGTAAGACAGCAATGAATAAACAAAATAAATCTTCAATCAATGATAATTTGTGTACTGAATAGTAATTCGAATTCCAATTGAAATAATAATATTCTTATTCGTCGAATTATAATGGATTGTGATCTTTTTTCAAATTATACTTAATAACTATGAGACTCGTATCTTCGTATTCAGCAGTATGTTAAGGCTCTGGAAACTGTATTATTCCAAGTCGATCTTATGGAATGTTTATCAAGAGATTCTAAACCAGGGTTTCAGCTTTCATTGGAAATTTCAACTCCCAAACTGTTTCATTAATCGAGGTAACTTAGTGCAAATAATGCAGAGAAAAATAGAATACGTTTTGCAATGACATATAATTATAATATAATTTTATTTTATTGTAATTATTGTTCACGCAGTCATTGTCTATTACGAAAGTCTCTTCTTTCAGGTCTTGGGAACAAAAATTGATACTTTTGCAAGAGATACTTGATGAATGGCTGAAAGTGCAAAGCACATGGATGTATTTGGAGCCAATATTTTCCTCCCCAGATATTCAGCAACAAATGCCCGAAGAGGGCCGGAGATTCAGTGCTGTTGACAAGGTAGCATTGATAAAAAAACTTACAATCCATTAGATAGTTGATTGACAATCTTTAATTTCTCAATTAGGTAGACATTATAGGTACCGGTATTTCAATTTGATTAGATTTTCAGTCTCACATATATTCATTTCAGGAATCTACATAGATGATCATTCCAGGATGTATGTTCTGTCCATTTAAAAAGTAAACTTCTAGATAAAGAGTTATCTTCTCAATGTAAAACTTCAAATCAGAATTACAATAATTGTTTGAATAACACAATTTAATTCCAATAATATTAATATTATATATCATAATATTCTTATCATATACAGGGTGTTTCAGCAGGAATGTGCAATACATCTCAGACTGATTCCTCACACCGAGTAGACAAAAAAGTTCCATGGGACCATCCCCCAAAAACACTTTGTAACCGAGATAGCAATGGCGGAAAATTGAAATTTTTCAAAATATATTAATTTTTCTAATTTTTTAGAGGCTTTAGTGAGGTTCTAAAATGTTCAATTCCTATGTAAAATTAGCCGCCATTCAACTTTTTCTTTAGAATCCGACTCTCTTCAACTTCCATCTATAAAAAATACAATTTTATGATTCCTTATCCAGTTATAACCCTTATTGTTGAAAAATAGCGTTTTCTAGCATATTTTTCCCAATTATCTCAATAAAAGTTAAAGTTACAAACTTGGAACTGGTTTCATTGAATTCCATAACTAATTTTACATAGGAATTGATTATTTCAGAACCTCACTAAAGCCTCTAAAAAATTAGAAAAAATCATATATTTTGAAAAATCTCAATTTTCAGCCATTGTTATCTCGGTAATAAAGCGTTTTTCGGGGATGGTCCCATGGAACTTTTTTGTCTACTTGTTGTGAGGAATCAGCCCGAGAAGTATTGAACATTCCTCCTGAAACAACCTGTATATTAATAATAATTTTAATATTAGTCCTCTATCAAGGTTTTCATTACAAATTGTTATATTTCTTTGCTAGAACAGATTCTTGCAATTTGAAAATTGAGTAAGAAGGAACACTCTCTATGCAATATATCTTATATTAAACAGCTATATAAGAATTTTGACTATAAAGTGGTTATAAGTTATAGTTATAAGAATTATAACTATATAGTATAGCTATGTGATTATAACTACCTATGTGCTATGTAGCATCTACCCTTTGCTGATTGTGGTTATTGTACTGTAGACAGTGGCCAGATCATTATTAATAAATCTGCTCTCAAAAGTATGTGAGAGCATCTTTTTCCTATGAATTCAGTTGACTTGATGAATTGTGATAGGTGTGGCGCGATATTATGAAAACAGCAATCCAGGACGCACATGTTCTGATTGTAATTGAAATTGAAAAGATGCTCGAGAGACTGAAAAAGTGCAACAATTTACTTGAAATGATACAGAGAGGTCTCAACGAGTATCTTGAGAAAAAGAGGCTCTATTTTCCAAGATTCTTCTTTCTTTCCAATGATGAACTTCTTGAAATACTTTCTGAAACTAAGGATCCAACTCGGTATGTGTTGTAGCTAGCGTCTAGAAATCACGCCTGACATCATAAACTTTTATTTGCCTTCAGGTAGAGCTTCATTCATCATCAAAATGCAATGCTATTTCTATTCAAATCTCTTTTTTGTTTTAATTTTAATTTCATTCATCTGCTTTTTTTCAATTTGTCCTATATTCTTGTCACACATGTAACACAAAATTATCAATGATTAGTGTTCACCAAATGCTCAATAAATGGAGATTGTTCACTGAATGAATTTTGATGTGTCATGGAAAAGGTATCAATTAATAATAGAAATAAAAAGTATTAAGTATTTTGGTTTTATTTAGGAGCAATCACCTCAATATTTCATTCATAATTAGAAGTTTCAAGAAATATTTACTTTTAGAATTTTAGTGTATTTTGAATACTAACTGTATATTTACCACAATTTTAATCATTCTGTAATACATTGGGCGATCTACACTGTTCAAATCTTGCAATCTTTCTCAATTCATTTTAAATCTCATTTTCGTTCAAGATCATCCACACCTCTTCATCACAGCTTTCTGTAATACCTCACTTCTACTGAATTATTCTGCAATTCTATATTATTTGATGAATTCAGGTTTCTTTCTATTTCTGATAATTTATTGATAATATTAATGTATTGAACAGTGAAGGAGAAGGTGGACTCTGTAATAGTATTGTTGGAATCTAAATCCTCAAATTAAGATATTTGTTTTTCTCTAAGTAAGCTTGATAATTCTATTTTATTTCTTTCATTATGTCCTCTACTGGGAATAATAATATCTTTGACTGATTAATTATGAAATGATTTTCATTTTACAACTATTCTTAAATCTTTATTGTTTCAGTGTTCAGCCGCATTTGAAGAAATGTTTCGAGGGAATTGCAAAATTGAATTTCACCGAAGACTTGGAAATAACAGCTATGCGATCGAGTGAGGGAGAGGTTGTCCAATTGGTGAACCTTATTTCAACTGCTGCCGCCAGAGGGCAGGTCGAAAAATGGCTTCTGATTTTGGAAAAAGCAATGAAGAAAAGCATATATCAGGTTCGTTGCACTTATTTGGGTACCGATACCTTCAGTTTACAGGTTTCCTGTTTCTGTAGTTTCCTGTAGTTAAACAAGTTTTCAATTAGTGAAATAATTTACAATTCATTGAATTCAAATTACTCACCTATAAAGTGTCACCTATTATAGATGTATAATTTATCTCCACACCTATAGATATTGGTACCCTTTTACTATTTCTATTTGAACGTAACATGTTCGTTGTCATTGGAGGCATTTTTAAGTGTAATTAAGTTACTGATATTTATTTTATTGGTTATACGTACAATCAGTGGTAGCGCTTCACATCAAATACCTACAAAGTGAATACCTATTTATTGACAATTTAATCTATTGTTCATACATATTCAAATTCAAATTCAAATTGATCTTTATTCAAAAATATATAAATTACATACCGTAATATATAAAACAAAAGTCAAAACTTCACATAAGAAATGTAATATTACATAAACACAAGTGTAATAATTTAGATGAATAGCACCCTGCTTGGACGATAAGTCGTGTGCATGGGCGATAGTCGTTTCAGACAGAAGAATGAGAATAAATTTCATATAGTTTGCCATTATTTGATCATTCTATCTTCTATGGCTCAAATATAATGTCTACATATTATATCGTACTATGATTTCAAATACATAACTTTCTAAATTACATAAGTGATAACTTGAGATGGTGAAAAATAATAATAATAATAAAAATAATTTTGGGCCTTTAAGGTCAAATCTGGTAAAAAAAATAAATAATAAAAGTAAAAAGGAACATGTTAGTGCAGTCGGAAACAAACAAGAGGTAAGGACATGATAACTTTTATGAAAAATGGTGTGCAAAGAGAAAAACAAAAAAAAATTAAGCGTATGGTGACATTAACAGAGCTTCTGCCGCCACTGGGCCGATATTGAGGAGCCACCTGCTCACTCTGCGCTTATAGACGGCGATGCTACATCCCTCCCTTGCTGTAATTTTGGTAGGAGGTAGTGCATGGTGAAACCCTCACTTCCTTCATTTCCATATGAAGAATGAGAATTTAATTATTTATTCTAAAGGTTGAATCAGCTTCGCATTTTTCACAGTGATGAGTTCAAAAAAAAATTGTTTTGTCTCAACATTAATTATTATCAAATTTATTCATCTATAGCGTATGTTATAATTCTTAGTCATATGTACCAATTTACTGGATTTGAATGCATCTACTTTCAGACGGTATCAAATGCAATGGAAGCCTATTCATGCACTGAGAGGGACAGGTGGGTGATGGATTGGCCTGGCCAGACTGTGCTCTGTGTGTCCAGCACATTCTGGACATCAGAAGTGCACGCTGCTATCAAAAAACCAGACAACGGTCTAACCGATTACCTAGAGGTTTGCAACGGTCAAATTGACAAAATCATTCTTTTGGTGCGAGGCAAACTGTCTACACAGATCAGAATTACTCTTGGTTAGTATTGTTACCTGAAATCATCAACTTTATACTAACGAAGCTACTATGAACAGTGGAAATTAGGCAATATGGGTTACAATTACAAAAACTGTCACTTTTAAAGAACATAGAAACCTTTTCGGAATCATCAAATCAACTTGTAATAAATATTAATAAGTATATAACATCATTATATTATAACAATATAAACATCATATACAAAATATAATAAGTAAGCTTACCTTATACGAGTATAATTATCTCTATACATTATAAAGATTTTAACTCAACGTTATCAACTTTTTAAAGAACATAAAAACCTTTTTGCAATCATCAAATCAACTTTCAATAAATATCAATAAGTATATAAAATTATAAAGGTTGTTTATCTCAAGATGACACTTCAAAATAAATAAGGTTAATATTTTCCAGAAAAATTCGTATTCATTGAATCAATTTTCTCTATTATTTATGAAGATTCATTATTATTTTATTTTAACAAGTAGAAAACGTACATTTAACTCTATTGTACAAAGTATTGATCATTGATATTAATCGAGATGAATATTTTTCAGAAAAATTCGTATTCATAGAATCAGCTTTCTTTATCATTCTATCTTTATTATTTATGTAAAGATTCATCATTATTTCATTTTTACATGCAGAAAACGTACATTTAATTCTATTGTAGGCAGTATTAATCATTATTGTTTTTTTATATTAACAGGAGCTCTGGTAGTGATCGATGTTCACGCAAGAGATGTTGTACAAGGACTTATTGATAAGAATGTGATTGTTGATGACGACTTCCAGTGGTTGTGTCAACTTCGTTATTATTGGGAGGTAAGTTTGCAGCAGCTCGTGTTCGACCATTACATTTCGGTTAAAAACAAGTCTTTCGACCTAGATCAATGTATAATTTCTTAATAAATCATTACCTGAAATCCTAAAAAGTATCTATTTGATTCAAGCTGAATTCAACATTATTATGCGAATAAGAATGTGATTTTTGTTTTATTGATAACGCTCATTATTTAATCACTTCTGAGGTGTAAACTTAAAGTTATCTAAATTTAATTTCATATGTTGACGGTTTTTTTTTTTAATAGGAAGAAATAATGGTGACAAAGATGATCAACTCTTCTCTGAACTACGGCTATGAGTATTTGGGCAACTCGCCTCGTCTAGTTATCACGCCTTTGACTGATCGCTGCTATCGAACTCTGTTTGGTGCTCTTCATCTGCATCTTGGTAAGATGGTTTTTTTATGAAAGAACATTTTATAAAAACGTAATTTTGTTTTACCTCATTTGAAATTTCATCTGAGATCACTTAAATAATTATCTGTTTACTTAATTTTGAAATAATGTTTACTTGATTATTTTAAATAATCTCATTTGAATACTGATTTAATTCTAAGTTAATCTCGGTTGTGATTTACTGGTGTACACTGTCGCCTACAGTATTTAGTACTTTGTTTGAAAAAAATTGTGATATGTAAGATTCTCGAAGCTTCGTATAAAATTTGGACATGTTTGAAACTTAATTGTCCTTTGCTATATGCAGGTGGAGCCCCAGAGGGTCCGGCTGGTACTGGAAAAACAGAAACTACCAAAGACTTGGCCAAAGCAGTTGCAAAGCAATGTGTTGTTTTCAACTGTTCTGACGGCTTGGACTATATAGCTCTTGGAAAGTTCTTCAAGGTTAGTTGAAAGTGACATATTTCTGTCCTATTATTTTCACAGTACTGCTTTTTCTTGTCCTAAGACTGGCTTATATAGAATGTTGAGTATCACGAAAGTCGCCTTGAAGATTGGTTGTTGATTGTGATGTAAAGTCCTATTCTGTGAACTTTTAAAATTATTCAATTCTTTGAAAATGTGATTAAAATACTACTTTAATTTTCCTTTGCTGATGTCGCTTTAAGATTATTCCTTGAGATTTCCGTTCAATAAGTTTTTTTAGAGTGAATGAATTCAACAAGTTTTATTATTTCCATTTGTAATTTTGGATCAAAGAGAATATAATAGCTGTCTTTATTTTCACCTGGGGGAGGCGAAGCTAGGGCGTAGCCGGCACTCTCATACACTTATAAATATGTATATGGCCCCTCAGAATATGTATATGGCCCCTTAGAATATGTATATGGCTTTCTTGGTGAGGAGGTACCTGGAAGGGTATGTTCCATTCGCCTTGGTCACATTTTGGGCACCCATCCGAAAACTATTCATATTGTTACCTAACACCTGCACCTAACAACCGCCATCCTCAAGCAACCAGACTCACCACCCATTATACCCTCAGAGAAGAGCGTGGTATGCAAAACAAGGAACTGTGTTTCTACTTCCGAATAGAAAAAACAACGAATTGATTGAGAATTTTGGATAGATAATATTAAAGTAATAAAACAAAAAAATATCAATAGAATTATTAATTTGAAACATCAAATTTCACTTGTAATTTCTAAGCCGAAAATAGGTATAGGCAATCACAGTTTGGTTCCATGAAAATATTAGCTTTAATTTATTTATTGGTTCATGCGTTTAGGGTCTAGCATCGTGCGGTGCATGGGCGTGTTTCGATGAGTTCAACCGCATCGACCTGGAGGTGCTGTCAGTGGTGGCGCAGCAGATACTGACCATTCAGCGCGGCATCAACTCGGGCAATCCCAAGCTCATGTTTGAGGGCACCGAGTTGACGCTGGATCGCACTTGTGCCGTTTTCATCACTATGAACCCGGGCTATGCAGGTCGTTCTGAGCTGCCTGATAATCTCAAGGTAGTTTATTATTTACAATCTGTATACAATCTGTATTTTTTGTGAATTTGGAGTGCTTTTCTACCTTCATCAGGCTCATTCAATTTTAGAATTATTTTGATGAGAAAAGTAGATGGGTTATCCAAGGAAAGTTTGTGAGTTCATAGCTTGAGCTGTAGAGACTGTATACTGACAGTGTTGCCATTGAGTGTCTCACTTTTGATTAGTTAGCTCGGTGGAATCCACCTAATATACACATATTTCACATGAGATATTTGTTTTTCACCTACGTTACACTACGCCAATGTTATTTTAATTTATTTGAAGGTTTCAATATAAAATAAAGTGGGAAGAGACTATTTTGAATATTTGAGAACTTATTTTCTGTGTTGTTTCTATTGAAAATAAATGAATGAGTTCTAGTTTGCCTTCAGGCCTAATCCTTATCAGAATATTGTATATAAGAATCAATTATGATAGTATCAGAATTCAAATGTTTGGTTAAATAATATGATTTCAGCATACTGTTATGGGGCGCTTCACATCAATGGCCCACTGTCAGTATACAGTCCCTGTAGCTTGTGCTATTAGAATAATTCTCTTGAGGTTGGTGAAAAAGAGAGGACTTTCCAACAACTATTGTTATTGATTTCGAAATGCCGATTGATCATCAGTTTAACAATTCTTCTAGTTATCATTCAATCAACAGAATGTTTTTGATTAATTTACTTTCATATCTATTAATATAGATTGTTTGTGGTCGATTGATTGTTAATTAATCTTGATTGCTGACGAGTATTGATAGAATAGTTTCACTGAATCAATTTAAAATTTCAAGTATGCTATTCGTAATATAAATTATGATTTTTGTTTTTGTACAGGCTCTTTTCAGGAGTGTTGCCATGATGGTGCCTGACTATGCATTGATTTCTGAAATTGTTCTCTACTCGTGTGGCTTCATTAGTGCTCGTCCCTTAGCCATCAAAATTGTTGCCACTTATAAACTCTGCTCAGAACAGCTATCCTCTCAGCATCATTACGATTATGGTAACTATTGATATGTTCATTGCTATTGGTACATGATTATTTAGTTAATCATCAGTGGTGATCCAGATTATTTGATACAAGTTGTGACTTTCATGTAGAGCAAATTTATTGACTAGATATATCTATTGTCGCATTACAATTACATTATTTGATTTACTAACAGGTATGAGAGCTGTTAAATCCGTACTCACTGCAGCCGGTAATTTGAAATTGAAGTATCCCGAAGAGAGTGAAGACATTTTGATGCTTCGTTCCATAAAGGATGTTAATCTTCCGAAATTCTTAAATCATGATCTACCACTATTTCATGTGAGTTGGCTTCAACATTTTGCTTTCTCATATACTATTCAAAATTAAGTACATTTGCGTTTCTTTTACTATTGCAATCTAGTCTCATAATAGGCTAATTAGCAAGTCATTTCTAACTTATAATTGGAGTTTTGGACTAAGTAGGGAGTCCTCACTAGGACAACTACTTCTAATTATGACCATTAACTCTGGAAATATAAATTGTTATTCGAAGAATCAATGTTTCAAAATTTAAAAGTTTAGTAATGTATATTTCTTCATATTTCGATCAAGTCCTAGATGTATAGATAAAGATAATATATTATAGATGTTTCAACTTTTTGAGCGTTTCCAAAATATTTCCAAATTCGTTTGACTAAACATAGCTTTCTGGAAAAAACGGTTGTCATTTACCATTTTTCTTGAACTATTTTCGCACTATTTAACTCATAAACTCAGCTACAATCAGAAGAAGTTCCTTAATTTTATGATGAACCTTATTTAATTAAACATTATTTAATGAACCTTATTATTAATTTTATGTTCAACAACCCAAATGAATTTTAAACTCATTATCTTTAATCATTAATTAAATAATTAATGAATAAAAACACATATTTCATTATTGTAGATATTTATCAATTAACTTTCTTTACTATATTTTGAATGAATATTATATTTTTACAGGGTATTACGTCTGACTTGTTCCCTGGTGTGGTTCTCCCAGAGCCAGATTATACCGTGCTGAATGCAGCAGTTGTTCAAGCGTGTGAGGCAGCCAACATCCAGTGTGTGCCATTCTTTTTGGAGAAAATCCAACAGATCTATGAAATGATGATTGTGCGCCATGGCTTCATGATCGTCGGCCTCCCATTTGGTGGCAAAACTACTGCTTACAGGATGCTGGCTGATGCACTTGCTATCATTGAAGAAAACGTAAGTGAAAATGTAAAAAGTTTGAAAATGATGTATGTTATTGTAAACCTTGATTCAACTTAGCCTGTATAGTTTTTTCACGTTTTTATAAAGTTCTTGAATATCTTATATTGGAAGAAAAGCGAAAGTGACGGAACAACTACCTCTCTTTCTTCTTAATCAGAGTTATTGAACATTACAATAGAGTACATGATTATCCAAGTCATTTTTGGTTTGACTTTGTGTTTGAAATCAGAATCAAATTGAGAAATTTTCAAATTCTTTATGTTTATCATACCATGTACTTGTTCTTAATAAAAGTTATTGAAAAGAGCAAGAGACTACATTAACAATCAAGTCCTTTTTGGTTTGAATTCGTGTTTGAAATCAGAAGGTCAGTTTGAAACATGAAAATTTCACTTTTACTTTGTCATCCTTCAAAAAATGTAATTTTTTTAAATCATTTCTGCTCCAGGGAGAAATGGATGAGCATAAGGTGCAAATTACTATAATCAATCCGAAATCGATAACTATGGGGCAATTGTATGGTCAGTTTGACCCAGTGTCACATGAGTGGTCTGATGGTATCCTTGCTGTCAGCTATCGACAATTTGCAATGTCTCAGAATCTTGACAGGTGAGACAAATTCACTATATTATTCTAATTAAAGTTGGTTTTGATAATTTACAACTATTCAACAAAGAGCTATGATTGTTGTTTTTGAAGGCTGTATTTAAAGTAATAAACATCACGTTCAGAAATCTAATATAACTCACCTGAACATAAATAACTTCTCTTCAACATAAATTTGGCTAATTCTCTTGGTTCCGTATTGTAGAACGTATATGGCTCAAGTTCTAGCATCCCTTATTAACTTTCTTAAGGTAGCATTCCCAAGCGGCAGCTCGAGCCACGTTATGTTGTAACTTGATAATAAACTTGATAATAAATTATAAATTTGCTGCTCGAGCTGCCTGGCTCTAGCTGCGCTGCTCTCGCCATCACAACTCAATTCACATAACTATATTATAAATTTTCACTTTGTTATTAGGGCTACTAATGTATAATGAATCAATAAATAGTGAAGTTAACTTGAAAAATTGGGAATGCCACCTTAACTGTAATTTAAAAAAATTAATATATAACTTATAAATTAACATTAATAGTTTTTTCGTAACTAACAGCACAATACCTCACTTGGGGAAGGTTTCATGGAGATTTATTGTGATCTGTCGTCGTGTTAGAATTTATAGAAAGTGTTTTACGTTGCAGATGTTTAGACTACAAACTGGTTCAAGTCCGAAATAAACATAATTCGTTTCACAAACATTTTCAATTTCCAGAAAGTGGCTGATTTTCGATGGACCAGTTGATGCGGTTTGGATAGAGAACATGAACACGGTACTCGATGATAATAAAAAGCTCTGTCTGATGTCAGGTGAAATAATACAACTTGCACCAACCACCAATCTCATCTTTGAAACAATGGACCTTGATGTTGCCTCTCCTGCTACGGTTAGTATCGGGTTTCCTATTTATCTTGTTTTGCTCAATCACCTATTATTAATTTCTCGTTTAGTTTTTCCGCAATGTGGATTTAAAAGTTAAGTTCTCTGATTTGCACTCCATTTTCTTACAGATATTCATTTGATTGTACAAGAACAACTTTAAAATTTCCATTCAGTTTTTTCCAATTGGCTCGTATTATTATTATTTGGATCACTATTTAATAATAATACTAATTATAAATTGGATTCCCGATCTCATTCCCGATCATGGTTTTATCAAAATTAGATTGTTTATATTTTTAATAGTATTTAGAAGAATAATAATAGAGATTATTTTCTACTTCTTTATTGTGGCGCTGTTTCAACCGTTCTGGTCTCATGACGGTGATGCGCATATGAGCTTGTGCGTGGGGTAATGAACACTTTTCTCTTTTATTCTTTTTTATTACTGCTGTATTTCACAGGTTTCAAGATGTGGAATGATCTACATGGAGCCAGCATCTCTCGGGTGGCAATGCTTACTTGATTCTTGGATAAATGGACTACCAGAAGCCATACCTCATCAAAAACGTCAGATCATAAAAAATTTGTTTTTGAGATTCTGTCCTCCAATCTTCTTCTTCCTTCGCAGAACCACGTTCGCTAGGGTAAGGATTCCGTAAATTAATAATATTAATACTGTTTCCAACTAAATAACTTTATTCATCAGGTTGTTCATCCTTGGCACCGGTGCCGCATTCCTACTATAATCACATTGATTTGCATGTTGGAATCCTAGAATAAAAATTGAGATATCTACTTTCTATCTCTTATATTTTCTACTGTATGTTTTTTCTTATTACGTTGAGTTTTCAATCCAAGATTTTCAGCTCTCGTGGTTAAGAGGTAGAGTTGACATCACACTCTAAACTCATGTTTGGAAAAATAAAGAAGAAAGTCGGAAAAATGAAGTAGTCAAAGTATTACATACCATTATCCTACGAAAGTATTAATTATTTTCAAATTCTATTCTCTGAAACTTTATTATTGATACCAAGTATTAATTTATAAGCTTGAAAACTTAGTAAATACTAATGACTTTCACTTTTACAACAGTACTCACGATTTTGTTACTGACCAGTATCTAGTTACTCCTTGTACGCTGAAGATGTGGCTCAGTGCCATGAAACGCGTCCGACAAGCAACAAAATCGTGAGTACTGTTGTAAAAGTGAAATTCATTAGTATTTACTAAGTTTTTAAGGTTATTATCATCAACAGTTCAAGTAGGATGAAGACAAAAGAAGAAATTAAAATTAATTTATGCATGGTTATTTTATTTTTTTCTTGATACCATGTTATCTTTCTCCATTCTAACAGGAAATATTTCCAACTTCGGACTCCAACTTGATACGCAGTTTGATGGCTCTGTATGACAGCTTTTTGGATGACTACTACGATGAGAAAATAGTCAGTGCAATGCCCGAACTGGACGTTCGTGCTCAATTTGAGGTAAGAGTACATTCTCAGTAATTTCGAGTATCATTTCTTAATTATTTAGCTATCTAATAATCATTTGCGGTGTGAGTTTGCGTGTTTTCTTTATAGATGTGGACAAAAATTCATCTTGAATTGTTCTTACGGTACATTAGAATTGAATCTTGTCTTAATCCATCCTAGAATTAATTAAATTTTTGTGAATCATCATCATCCGCCAGTTCCGTTGGTGACCGCTATATCAATTTATTGTTATCTGTTGTCATTCCCAACACCCTTTGATTTATTTGCGGTATTTTCGATGGAAGGGTATTTGTTTTTCAAGTAACAGTACCTCAAACTATGTGAACTTTCATTGAATTATTGGTAAATTTTTATCTTGCATACTACCATATTTTATAATCATAATAACGTCCTAATCTTGAAATTCTCTGCTCGTTCGATCATATTAATTTCGTATCTCTCACCAATTATCTGAATCTCTCTTATATTATGTGATTGATTTTGCAGGGCATCTTCTTTTTCTCGTGCATCTGGTCGCTTGGTGGAGCGTTGGACTCCAGAAGTAGAGAGCAGTTCAGTGTTCTCTTCAGAGCTCTGATGGATAAAGAATTTCCACAGTCGGTTGCTACAGACTTCGGGTTGCCCGAAGATTTTTGCAAGGGACCTTCCAAACCGTATATATTCACGATTCCTGATCAACTGACTGTTTTCGATTATCGATATACCAGAGAGGTAAAATAATATGTCAAATTTTTCGAATTTACATTGAAATATCCAGTTTATTTTTTTAATCTGTCTGTGTAGTAAGCATTTCCAGTATATTTATAGTCTTGTCGAGCAAATAAGACATTTCTTCAAAATTGCCATTGAAGTGAGTGTAACTAAACATGCGCCGATCTGGAATTTTTAGTGTAAAATCACTTCTGGCAACATACCGCTGATGAGATGTGATGAGAGACAGACAGATGGTAAGAGTGTGAATGTTTTCAATTAGAGTACTGGCATCATTGAACAGCTGCCATTTAGAAGGAATTTCTTCTTTGCTGGACAAGACTATACTGTACAAAGTAACTCATAAGTTCTGCTAGAGCAGTCTCTTATCTGATCAGAGTGATCAAATATCGTCACGACTTTGAGTTCAATTGCTTATCATTTAAATCATCAAACTCAAATCTGTAAGTATCCTCTTCATTCTTTTTGTTTTTCTAGGGAAAAGGAAAATGGAAGCCATGGGCTGATGAGTTGGGATCTGTGGCCCCAATACCCAGAGACATCCCCGTAAACCAGATAATAGTTGCTACGGTTGAAACCATTCGTACCATGGCACTCCAGTCGCTGCTTGTCACTCATCAGAAACCGCTCATGCTGGTCGGTCCTACCGGGACGGGAAAGTCTGCTTATACTACGGTAAAGCTCTTTTTCACTTACATCTGTGAAAATCTACACCAATATTTATAATTTTTAATACATAAGGCTTCATTTTTCGAGATTCCTAGTTTAGAGAAATGCTTGTCGCTGTGACTAAGTGACATATCAATCCAATTCAATATATAATTATATCCTAAACATCTGGTGATCAAACGTAGAATGTTTAAAAAGAGCAACCTTGAAAAGGTCTCAATATGAATCAAAATGACAAAATACTATTTTTTAAAAGTCACATCGAATAAAATAAAATCATAAAAATGTAGTCAATCGAAAGTATCTACGTGCAAGTGCCTGGATTGAATCAATGACAAGGAACAATAAGAGGTTACACCTGCAGAAATACATCCACAATTCTGTACATCCACAGAATAGTAAGACCTTTCAAGCAACAGCCTCTTCAACAAACCTCCAAGTCCAACATGTTTCTTATATCCTGAGGGAGTTTATTATAATATATTTTTGGGCCCATATATTGAGAAGATTTTTCAAAGAAACATGGCGGTTCTGTGAGCAGCCACTGATGGGAGGCTGAGTGCCTGGTATTGTACCCGTGGAGTTCATTATTTCGGGTAAAGTTTAGTTGGTCTCTGTCCTAATGCTGATAAGTGTGATTTAGAGAACGTTGTATACCACCAAAGTATTTTAATACCAATGTATGTATTTCAGGAATACTTATTGAAAAGAATTGACACGGGCACTTACCAGCCATTATTCATCAATTTCTCAGCGCAGACATCTGCGAATCAAACTCAGGACATCATAATGAGCAAACTAGATAAGAGGAGGAAAGGTAAGTAACGTGAAATTCACTTGGTTGGAATAACAACATTATGGACAGATTTCAAAACTCGAATCATAAAACAATAGTAGAGATTATGCGGGACATAATAACATTTATATCATCTAGGCCTATCATAATAATTGTAATACCTGATTCAGTTTTCATTTCATAATACGAACAATGTATCGATTTGAAAATTTATGGAATGTTAATTATTCAGTTCTAGAAAATGTTTCCAATTCTCTGCTCTGGCTGATAATTTATTGAATTATTATTTATTAATTAATTTATTATTAATTATTTTATATTATTATTTTATTATTATTAATTTTATTAATTTATTAATTATTTATTGAATTAATTTCGTTAGTCGACCGGCAGCTCTTTGTAGCAAGTAATGAAGTTTTCAATATTCTAGTTTCAAAACGTTTTTAATAAATTCCTTCTCTATCTCAGGAATATACGGCCCACCTCTGGGTAAAAGGTGTGTGGTGTTTGTGGACGATGTGAGCATGCCACTGAAAGAGATCTACGGAGCCCAGCCACCCATCGAAATATTACGCCAATGGCTGGATCACCAGACCTGGTATGACAGGAAGGACGTGGTACCCATGAAGTTGGTCGATGTGCAGATAGTGTGCGCAATGGGACCTCCCAGCAGCGGCAACACGGTCACACCGAGATTCAGCCGACACTTTAACACAGTTGTCATCAACGAATTTCCAGATGATGTGATGGTCACCATTTTTAGTAAAATAATGCTGTGGCATTTGGATACACGTGGTTTCAGTAAGGAATTCGATCCATGCATCGATCAAATGGTGTTTGCTACTCTTTTCATCTACAAACAAAGTCTGGCCAACTTACTTCCCACTCCATCCAAGTCCCATTACTTGTTCAACTTGAGAGACTTTGCTAGAGTGATACAAGGAGTGTTGCTGTCTGTACCGGAAGCCATGGAAGATCTGATGTCCATGAAACGGTTATGGGTTCATGAGATTCTGCGAGTTTACTATGATCGCCTGGTTGATGACGATGATAGAAAGTGGTTGATTAACATGCTGCATAAAGTGTGTGAAGAGTATCTCGATGAAGATATTAATAAAATGTTTGAGCATCTTGTTGTAGAAAAGGAGAATCCTGAACGATTGGTTAGTATTTGTAACTCGTAACTAAGGTTTGATACTTTATATTTCAGAACAATTCTCGTAAATTCGCTATAGGTGGAGTATAAACTCCACTTATACATGAAAATAAATAACATATCAAATCTACTGGTTTACTCCGATATTTGAACATGATATTTCCACAAACTTTTTGTGTTTTTAATAACTGTGGGTTTGTTTTCAGTTGATAATATAGTTTTTATCATTTTCATGTATACATGAATTAAGTTTTTAATTATTCTATCTATATCAAGTTGCGAATTGCGATATTCATTGATGTTTTGGACAAAGTAGTATTATTTATTTGTAAATTTACATTATTCAGTTATTGGCGATGGTGCCGATGCATAGAGGAGCTGTATGTTTCTGCGTTCCTAATGGTGTGGTGATGACAAGAGGTTTAATATTCTATCCCATATTCAATTTTTGAAAATTGATATTTTTCCAACACTGACAGGCTGCAGTCGATTGAGTTTCAATTGTCTTGTTAAATTTCAGGTGGGGGAAACCGAACTACGTCGTCTGATTTATTGTGACTTTGCAAATCCAAAAGCAGATACACGTAACTACATTGAAGTAACTGATCATCAAAATCTGACAAACATCGTTGAAGGCTACTTATGTGAATATAATAACATGAGCAAGAAGCCTATGAATTTGGTTCTTTTCAGGTGAGTTCTGCAAACTTCAGGTAACTTTTCAAACATTTTCAGAGCATCAATAAACAATAACATGCATCAATAATCGTTTATTTATTCCAACCTCAATACCGGTATTCATTTCTAAATATTCGCGGCTTATGGATGATATTCATTACAAATTCCGTGATATTACTGTAAATATCAGATAAGTATGTGCTCGTACACTTGAAAAAAGGATAATAGTTCTATTTAATAACAATGTAAAACTCCTTAATTGTTCTTATACTAGGTACTTCTGAATTAATAAAGTATCAATTATCTTACTATTTTCTCCCATTGATTGTTTTATTTTTATCAATTCGCCGATAATAGTCACTTATTTCAACCATTATCCACTGATAAACAGGTTCAGGTTTTGTGAATAAAGGCTGTCTATAGGAAACTTTGAATTTTGTCTAGGGCAGAAAATCCTCTCGCTGCAATCTGTTGCGGAAAATATATTTTCAGCTAGAGTGGATAGACAATACTGTATGACCAATGTATAATTGTTCTTCGTAGTTCTCTTAATGGATTTACAATAAAGTCATGGTTTGATAAAATGTTGGAAACAAACATTAATGCAATAATGATTAACATTACATGATACAAATAGCGATTAGTTTTTAATTTTGAATGTTTAATTTTCTTGCCAACAGATTTGCAATAGAGCATCTGTCGCGAATCTGTCGCATACTGAAGCAGCCGCGCAGTCACGCGCTGCTAGTTGGCGTTGGTGGGTCGGGGCGACAGTCTTTGACTAGATTGGCTGCTCATATTTCTGAGTATGACCTTTTTCAGGTGAGAATCATCATAAATAATAATAATTATTAGATTTATCTTTATATATTTACAATTGATGCCTTGATACTTTATCATTAATATCATCCAGTACCGAATGTAAAGAAATGCATTCAATTCTCTGTAGCATAATTCTAGTAGAATTCTAATAAAAGTCTAGATGCTAAAGTAGGCCTACATCACTATAAACTAATAAAAGAGAATGTCTATTAATGTTCTGGGATAATTTTTATTCAATTTATTTAATTGATACTGTCGATAAAATTTCAGGTTGAAATAAGCAAGCAGTATGGCATGTATGAATGGCACGAAGATATCAAAGGTATTCTACGTAAAGCCAGTTCCAGTGATCTGAATGTTGTCTTCCTTTTCACTGATTCGCAGGTGAGCAGAAAAATTACATCTCTATTTCAATGAGTGGTAAAATTGTGTTCTTGTTTCAATTTCATTTCATAATATCATTGATTTGTTGATAATACAATGTTTTAACGATAAAACGAGAAAAAAAGATTCAATCACATTGCTCTAACCGAAAAACAATGAACATTAATTCAACCGTAATATTTAACTGCGTGAGGAAAGATTAGCTAATAATTTTCTGGGTCATTTTTTATTCAGAATGAATTTATTCAATTGATACTGTCGATAGATGACAAATAATAGTACTCATAATTTTAATAAATTTGAAATTTAATATATAACTCATAATTTTATTAAAAACTTATCCAAGTTGATTAGAAAATTACATTTTAATTAAACTGTGGTGATTGATATTAAGTTGAGATGGAACAAAGTCATATTACTGAAACGAGATTTGTTGAGATCTAGAAGATTAATTTTACTGGGGAACCGGAATAGAATTAAATATTATAAGTTCAAAATATATTGCTCTTATTGGTTCGTTGATAATTATAAATATAAATAGTTATTGTCAATTTTTCATGCTCATAATTATTTATTGACTATTTATTCAATCATTGTTTCAATTATTAAATGGTTCACTTTCAGCGTCAACATCATTTCCCTGATGGCCAAGTTCGTAATTGAGCTTTTAAACATTTTATTTGCACATCAGCACATTCATCAATAAAAATATTTTTGTAATCTATATTTTCTAGACTGGTTCACTGGTTATTATTGTGGTCAAGATGTGAATAATATTTTTCATTTAGCACATTCTTGTCAACTCATTTTGATAATTCCTTAAGTGGTATGTTTTCAAACAATTTTAGGTGGATTTTAAAACTTTTTCGTATCAAATCAGTCGATTTTTCTCAATATCAATAAACTTACCTCTACTCTACTTCATCTTGAAACACTGTAGAATTTTTCCTTAATTTATTTTTTTCATAGATTTCCATTCATTTTACATATTATTTTGTATTTAATATTTTACCGTATTTGTACCTATTTGTATTTTCTACATTTTCTTTAGCTAATTCCACCATCTAATCAACACAAACCATCTTCAAACAATTATTAAATAATGCTTTTCTAAATAAATGCAATGTTTACTATTTTCTAATTACGTACCAACGTTAACTAATTTTGCACCTATAAATAGTTTCGATAATTCATAATATATTTAAAATATTTTTCATTTGAAGTTAATTAATACTAAACATTTTCAATCCAGAGCTGGGTAGATAATTATTATACTTCAGTATTTTTATCATGATTTATTTTGTTTATGCATTTCATAATTATTGAAATGAAGATCATAAAAATTGAAAATTTTCTCAATCTGAAGAAATCTGAATCGACTTCAAGCCCTATCCGTTCTATAATGTACCAAGAATATTATTTTTGGATGTTCATTCCAATGAACATTTATTAATAAAAATTGACATTTTATCATTCATTTCAAGCATATTTTCTATGAAAAAAATAAAAAGTGGCTATTAGTAATTTTATACGTCTACTATGATCATAAAGTATTAAGATCTATATAAATGTGATTATTTTATTAATTAGCATATTCATTCATTATCAAGTTACAGAATATACTAAATGGAAGGGTCGACATCAGGCTTACACCCAAAACTGTACAGTCTATCCATGCAAAGAAAACATTCTGGCAAGATGAGAAAATGACATCAGTTGGGTCAATATTGGTCCAAATCTCGTGTTTTAGATCAGAATTTTTCCCACTATTTAAAACCAAATTTACAAAATTTGAACAGATATTGACCGAGCTGGAGTTATTTTCCAACCTTGCCAGAATGTCTTCTTTGCTTGGACAGACTATACCTACCTCTACCAATTTCTCAAATTGATCCAAATGTTATGAGTCTCTTGAATAGGCTAAATACATAAATATCACAATTGAAATAAATAATCAACTGTTTACTAAAATAACTTTATTCTATTGTAAATTGAACAGATCAAGGAAGAAGTTTTTGTTGAAGATATAAATAATTTGTTGAATTCGGGAGAAGTGCCTAATTTGTTCAACACAGATGAGAAGGCCGAAATTTGTGAAAAGATGCGAGGAATCGATCGACAACGTGATAAATCTCAACAAGTAAGTAAAAATTAGTTAAATATTCTATTATGGTAAAAGGGAATTCAACAAACTGCGTGAGAATTTCATGTTTCTCTCAATGAATTTTTTTCTCATCGAATAACTCTTAGTATCTCAATTTCTTAGTAATTCAGTATCTCGGTGTCCTAGTATCTAGTTACTCCTACTACGCTAAAGATGTGGCTCAGTGCCACGAAACGCGTTCGACAAGCAACAAAATCGTGAGTACTGTTAAAGTGAAATTTATTAACGTATTTACTAAGTTCATAATAAATAATAATTTCTTGATTTTTTTTTTCATTCTTTGTAAGTGTTGATTATAATAACATTATTTCAAAAACTTGATACTGCTCACAATGATAGTAACTTAAGTAGTAGGCTTCATCAATCAATGCTCAAGATATGGTTCGACAAATAATTGGTAAAATTATACCATTAATAAGCATGAAGGAAAACAGGAATGGAATTCTGATAGGATGAACAAAAAATTATTGTCTCATGGGTTTAAACTTTTTAAGTGGATCTGTAACAATAAATTGACAGGATACTTTTTAAGGCCTCATTTGTTTTTTCGTGATATTGGGATTTTTGTTGCTCATATTTATTCTATTCAACTTTGAATTTGTGTTTTTAAATCTTAACGTTATTTTTTCAGACGGATGGCAGTCCAGTGGCTCTTTTCAACTTTTTCCTTCAAATTGTGAGGGAGCAAATGCATGTAGTTCTAGCTTTCAGTCCGATCGGCGACGGCTTTCGAAATAGAATTAGAAAATTCCCAGCTTTGGTCAACTGCTGTACAATTGATTGGTTCCAGGTAAAGTGCTATCCATTATATAAGTTAACAAGTTTATGTATTCAATTCACAAAAACTAATAAACATGGGTTAAAAACACAGACTAATGTCCAAAACGTCTTTATACCAAATTTTTATGAATAATAAGTTCGAAACTAGTTTATAAATTTTTTTAGCACTTTAAACAAGAATTTATGGTCTAGGAGAAATGCCGTATTATGAAAATTTTGAATTTAGAGCAATAGGATGAACCAAATAATCAATTCAACAAATTGTTCACACAATTTTTCATGGTACAGTTAAAATAATAGTTTTTCTTGAACAATAAATACATAGATGGACTGCACAATAAATAAAAAACAAACCCTTTCGAACAACATATACTTATTATACTCTCTCCCAGAAAACCTCTAAAGCTACAGTATAGGTATTTTCGTTTCTTTATCTCAATTTTTTTCATCCCATTGACGACGTATGAAAGGGGTAAAAATTAAATTGATACGTAACTGTTGAAAAGTTATAAATCAAAATTTACTATTTGTTACAGCCGTGGCCATCCGATGCTCTCCTAGCCGTTTCAAAGAAATTTCTGGCGGACGTTGAGCTAACTGAAGAGGAGCGCACAGCCAGCATAGACATGTGCCAGGAGTTTCACTCTTCCACCATTCGGCTGGCTGACGAATTCTACACTCGTCTACAGCGCAGAGTCTACATTACTCCAACTTCTTATTTGGAGCTTATCAATACTTTCAAAGATCTGCTCAACAAACAGAGAATGTGAGTGATTGAAATAATTATTTAGCATTATCTTGTATAAGAATATTGAGGTTTTGATGAATGAAGACCCTATTCGTATCTCAAACTTTATTCCTTTTGTCAAAATTTTGTCTAGTCAGCGAGCTCAAACTCTTGTTAGTTGTTAGATTTTGATATTCCATCACACAGTATAGCATGATGAATATGATTACAGTAAACGTTTAAAATAATGAATCATTTTGAATCCAAAACATCACTCTTTCTCTCTCACACACTCTCTTACTAGCTACCTTGAGTACGAAGCGGCATCATCGGAGGGAGAAACATGGAGTGGTGTCGACAGAATTGGTTGTCCTTGGTTATTTCAATGACCTGTGGACGACTATAATGGGCCACTTTCGATGTCAGACATACTTACTCTTCGTATCTAAAATTCAATGTATAGATGCAACATACAAAAACAATCTTTCTGTGATGTTTCAAATTTAACATTTGAATTTCTGATCAACACTGAACTGGTTTTATTCCATACTTTGTTAGATAAGATACAAGAAATCAGAAATTTTTTATTTGCAAAATTACTTACATAGAACAAAAATTACAATAAAATTGTATTTGCGAAATTACATAGAACAAAAATTACAATAAAATGGTTTTGCAAAAACCTGTGCGTGACACCGAGTTCTCATCATTATAGTATAAAAACATTTAGACATAACTTACGCTATATTACTTCTTAGAAATACTTTAATTAATGCTGAAGGACAGTAACTAATAATATCATTATAAATAAACTTTGTTATAGCTCTTCATGAATAAATGAGACTCAGTAACAATAATAAAAATATTCAAGTATAATAACTGCAGTTGAAGAATACAAAAATCTGCTACACTATGTGATATTACAAAAAATGAAAAGTATAAAGTTGAAATTGACTGTAACTTGTTAATTTACTGTGTATTGAATTAATGAATAGAAATATGCTCGAAGCGGATTGATGATGTCATTTGATACAATGCTAAATATATTTTTATTGTAATAGCTTTGCATTAAAAATTGTATTAAAACCTTCCTGTTGTATTCAGTATGAATAAGTCTTTTACAAACACTTAATCAATCAATCAATTTATTTCATAATATGGACAAACATACAAAATGAGAGAAAAAAACAGGCTGAACTATGAATTTTTCATGTTCAATCTATTTCTTAACAAGTCACGATAATTCATCTTCTTGTTTGCATAATTATTATTTCATATCGCTAAAAATATTAAATTCGATTTAGCAGTTTGTATTGTTGAGGAAAAATACATTCCTAGTTTCTTTGGAATTTCAATTCATGTTATAATTGCAGGGATGTGATGAACGGTAAAAAGCGTTATGAGGTGGGCCTCGATAAATTGAATAAAGCTGCTTCGGAGGTTTCGGTGATGCAGGATGACCTGCAGAAACTGCAGCCTGCTCTTCAAGTGGCCGCACAAAACGTCAAAGACATCCTCGTCAAAGTTGAAGAGGAGTCAGCTGATGTTGCCAAGGTACATCAATCTTTTTTCCATTATTGGAAAATTACATCATAGAACTATGTTTTTAAACTACTGTTATTAGTGTTGAATATAAAATAATTACTAGGTAATCTCAATTTGAACTTTGTTTATTCATTCATTCATTTATTAATCCATTAATTGATTAATTAATTTATTCATTCATCTTTATTCGTTCACTTTGTATCAGAGTACACCAGGCTTTCAAGCCCAAAACTGTTCCTTTTCAATTTATAGGCCTGCATACAATAAAAAAAGGTTGTAATAAATATTTCTAAAACACTATCATTCTCACACCAATAACAAATTTCGACAAAGTTTGAATTTTCAAATCGGTCCACAGTAAAAGTTAGAAACAAAAGCACCAATTAACAATATTCAAAAAAATTGAGAATTTTTAATAGACTGAAAATTTTGACTAAAATTTATGATTATAACGGTTACTGATTCCTCGATGACAGCTTTAAGTTAGGAATTATAAATCTCTCAATGGCCAATGACTGAAAAAAGATCTTCACTTTTCATGTTTTCAATTGAGCCCTATTTCATGTTTTCAATTCCTTGAACATTCTTGAACTATTATCAATAAGTATTTAGTAGCTCCTTATTCCACATTATTCATGTTCATTATTCCTTTCATTAGGTTGAAGAAATAGTGAAAGCAGACGAGGCAGTTGCCAACGAGCAGGCGCAAGCAGCGCAGGCGATCAAGGATGATTGCGATGCTAATTTGGCCGAGGCACTGCCGATTCTTGAAGCAGCCGAAAAAGCACTGAATACTCTGACTCCCAGCGATATAGCCATGGTTAAAGCCATGAAAAATCCGCCCAAAGGTGTGAAACTAGTCATGGAAGCTGTTTGCACGTTGAAGGTTTGTAATTGATTCAATAAATTAACATTTATAGTTTTTCTCCACAGTTACAATAGTTATACTGAACAAATTGTTTATTTTCTCCTCTAAACTCATGCCAGTGTATTGTTACCAGTTGATCCATTAGAAAATAGCAATTATTTTTTGGCCATCAGATAGTTTATCTGACAATCCATTGGTCTGTGCACTGTATCGTTTTATCAAATTTGCTTTGTTACTGAAATAAAGTATTACTATAACTTCAAACATGATGATAAATTATAATCCGTTGAGACTTGAGTGAAAATAATAAATATCATGCATAACAGGTAAAAATGATACTGCCATTTACTTTTGGGATATTGATAAATTATCCAATAATCAAATCCGGTTTTTTCACAGGATATCAAACCAGACCGTATTCCCGATCCCCAAGGTAGCGGCAAAATGATAGAAGACTATTGGGGTCCGTCGAAAAGAATTCTTGGAGACATTCAATTCTTAAACAGCTTGAAATTTTTTGACAAAGATAATATTCCTCCTAAGATAATGAAGATTCTTCAAGAAAAATATCTCAACAACGAAGAGTTCGATCCTGATAAGATTAAAACCGCTTCAAACGCTGCAGAAGGTAATAAATAAATTATCCACTTCTCTTGAATCATATTTTTAAAATTGTTGTCATTCTTTAATTAGTCAACTATCGGTAGTTTCGATAGCTCTCAAGTGATTAATGTGATGAAAATTATCTCACATACCGGCCTGGTTGGCTCAATGGCCTAGGGCGTCTCAACCTTCAGTCTGCTAGCATTGCCAGGTCTGGGTTCGAATCCCAGTGGCATGACTGTTTTTCACCTCATCAATCACCTTCGCATTCAATATCCATTACCCACGCATAAGCTAAAATGCTTATGTAGGCATCATCCGTAATAATAATAATTATTATTATCTCACATGGAAATAACAATGGATTTATACATGTTCTATTATTTTAATATACTAAAGTAACAGTTTTGCATATTGCTAATTTCAATATAATCTAGTATAACGTCGGTAAAAAACAGAATCTGATCGACAGGATTCAAGTTGACTGCTTCTGCTTTTTGTCCGATACCTTTAAATTATTGTAACCAGTCTGATCTAAGGCGACACATTTTGTAATTTACATAATTACTATTTATAGCGTAAGCGTCATGTTGTGCACAAGTTCCATCTTCAAAGGCTCTATTTTCCGCAATAATAATAAAATTTTCCAAGTCTTTTTTGTTTTTACACATAAAACTCACAATCAGATCATGTTTAGGAATGTATTTTGAAATTGACTGTGGTTTATTTATTTAGCTTACGGTATTTCACTAAGCTAAAGGTTGTTTCACTTTGCCATATAAACTAATTCTCCCCAAATGGGAATTTGGAGAAACATGTAGGTACCTAATTTATTTATTCATTTATGTGAGAAATTACAATAAAGGGTAAAAACATAGACAATAAAGACCAAACACTTTTTGCAAACTTTGATAAATTATAGTATTTTACAATTCAAATCAGTGTCATTTTAAAACAGATTTTTTTCTATATAAAACATTATTAACTATTGAAATCGAAACACTACACAAAATCACTTGATCATGGACGAAAGTATTGAATTTTATCTTGAAATTCACTTTGATACTTCTAAAACTTGAAAATAATTTTAATGTTTTGTAATCTAAATGAATAGTTTGATGGAATGTGGGTGTTATTCAATACTCATAAAACTTGAAAATAAGGTTGATGTTTTGTAATGTACACGAATACTTTGATTAGGTTTGTGCAAGTGGATAATAGCGATTTCGAAGTACGACGCGGTGGCGAAGGTGGTGGCGCCGAAGAAGATTGCTCTGGCTGCGGCCGAAGCAGCCTACGCGCAGTGCATGGAGCAGCTCGAGGTCAAGCGTGCACAGCTGCGCGAGGTCCAGGCCAAGCTAGCCAAACTGCAGGAGACGCTCGACCAGAACAACAAACGATTTCAGGTAACCTACTCAACTCAACGCATTTCAAATTTAATTGGTGGAATTATTTCTGTTCAATCATAGAAAACTATCATATCTTCCTTTTTTCCAAGACTTGTTTTATTTAGTAATTTTTTATCAGATTGTACCTTGAACGCCGCAAATTAAGTTTTTTTGGTTTACATTATTACACATAATCTTAATGTAATACACAACTTTGGTTGACAGACTTATCGCCTAAACATTTCTTTATATTAATATTAAATTTCTCACGTTTGTTTATAATATATTGTGTAATAATCTTGAATAAAATTTATTTGATTTGATGGGCTTGGATTTTGAAATATTTAATAAATCCTAGGATAAAATTGAAGTAAAATGTAGGTGCAGCTATACAGTCATGAGAGACTAGATAATAAATTATTTATTCTTCAAGTGTTCGAATTGTAGACGAAGATGAACGATCTGATGTTCAGTTTGTAGTTGAGGGCTACTCTTATAGTGTATTTATGAAAAAAATCACAATATATCCTTTTTTACATTTTATTTCAACAGAACGTGTTTCAACTCTGTGAATCATTTCGAAGTTTGGATGAAGAACATGAGCGGATTTAGGGGGGGCATGGGGGGGGGCAGTGCCCCCCCCAGATCGTCCCAGAAAAAAAGAGAAAAAAGAAAGGGGAAAAGATAAAAAAGGGGGAAAAAAGATAAAAAAGGGGGAAAAAGAAAAAAAAGAAAGGGAAGAAAAGAAAAAAGTGAAAAAAAGAAAAAATATATTTATATAAAAAATACGTCTCAAAACCTCTAACATCAAAAACCTCAATTAACTCGGCTAATTAGTATTTGGCTAAGATTCGACCGTTTCAGTGTCTGGTCCACTAGATCGGTCCCCCCCCCCCCCAGTTCGTCCCAGAAAAAATAAATAAATGAAATGAAATAAAGGAGAAAAAATATATATAAGAAAAACTACGTCTCAAAACTGCTGCTAACATCAAAAACCCCAATTAACTCGGGGTAGCACTATTTCGCTAAGATTCGACCGTTTCAGTGTCTAGTGGACCATTTCTTTTCAAATTTCTATCTAAAAGTTATTTATTTTATACTAGCCGGTAGGCTCGCTTCGCTTACCTTCTCCGCCCCCTGGACCCCCGACAGTATGAGCAGTGTGAGTCGAACAGTCTCGCTTCGCTTGCCTGCAAATTTCATTCTAAAGGATTTTTTGATATGAACATCATATCACTTGGTAGGGATACTTTAAGAAATTGTTCTGAATCAGTTGTTCTATTAGGCCTACGTAAGCTGAACCTGGGTATATTATTTTAAAATATTTAGTTCATTAGTTTCCGTGAAATAAACAGAAAAGCAGATTCCAAACAGTGAAAAACCTTATAACTGGCGTAACCTCAGAAGGAATTAGAAATTTATTAAGCACAGCATTCCTAGACCTAATCTAGAAGTACAGTGGACCTCGATAATTCGTACTTCATGGGACCAAAGGTTTTGTACGAATTAGGGAAGATTACAAATTATCGAAGCTATTAATAATGGAAAATTATTTCAAGGGACTGAGCTTTTACTACGAATTATAGAGAATTACTAATTATAGAGGTACGAATTATCGAGGTTTCACTGTATTTCGCTAAGATTCGACCGTTTCAGTGTCTAGTGGACCAATTTTTTTCAAATTTCAATCTAAAAGTTATTTATTTTATACTAGCCGGCAGGCTCGCCTTCTCCGCCTAGCCTCCTCCGCCTTCTCCTGATGTTTACCAAATATTTTCTGTCAATCGGTTCTCGAAAAATCTAAGGAAAACTCCGAAAAATAGTAAAAAGCTAATATTGAGCATAACCTTGGGAAGCATATCGGACATAGTTTGAAAATTGATTCAATATCTCCTAAATTAGTTCATCTATAATCTTGCTGAACCATTGAATTTACATTAAGGATTGGTCGTATGAACGCGGAAGTTATGCAACCCGCAATACATCTACAATTTCGAAAAACCTGATAACTGGCGTAATCTTGAACGGATTTCAAAATTATTTCAACACAACATTTCTAGACCTTAGACGAACCTCTCCACAAAATTTAAACATTTTCTGCCGATTGGTTCTCGAAATTTTTGAGAAAACGCAGAGAAACTATAGAAAAATACAAATATTGGGCGTATCCTTGAGAAGTTTTAAAAATTCGTTCTTGGCGCGCGTCTAAACGTTCAACTGAACATGCCTGCCAAATTTAACGCATTCGATTCAGTGGATTTTAGTGCATTTCATTTGAAAAAATGCACTATTGGTCTTGACCGGATAATCGCAAATATATGATGCGATATATTTTTTACACTTTTCCGAGCCCCCAGAACACGAATCCGATGTCCGTTCAAACTCATATATATATATCCTATTATATTAAGCGAGTAATTTCTGTATGTATGTGGAACCACGGATCTAGAAAACGGCTCTAACGATTTTCTTGAAATTTGAAATGTAATATAACCGTGATGGAAAAATAAGATTGCACCAGGTCTCATGTCTGGGAAAACTCTCTGGCAGGATTAATAAAAGAATAAAATATTCCTTATTTGGGCATAATCCCAAGTACTGCGTATAATGGCTGTTATCGTTAGCTGACCAACGCTATTCAGCTGGAGTGAATGGAGTTACATTCAAGTCTATAACACATGTTCATGACTGTCAAAAAATTGTGAGAGGTGATCACATCAATTTTGAATTTATTTTTACAAGTAGGTTACTTGATTTTTCACAATAACATATTTATGTAATTCAACAGTTCGGCCGCAGCTTCAGAGCGAAGCTCGGTACCAGATATTATATATTTATATATGTACAGATTCTTGTGAACACGATAACTCCCGAAGGGCTTGTCGGAGAGCGACCAAATTTTGCACAAAAATCATTAAAGTTAATATCTCGGTCAAGTTCGTTAACCAGCCAAATTGGTTCAAGGGTAGAGGGTGAAATTAGGGGATGAAAATTTTGAAAAATCACTACAAATACCAATTGACCAATAACGTGATCGTTTTGAAAATTTGTGTGTATAATACCCTTATTATTATGCCCTACAATTTGAGCCATCAACGAAAAAAATCCAATAAAAAATGGCGAAGATAATAGCGAATAATACGCCAAAAATGATATTTTTCATGGGTTTTTCGAAAACGGCACATTTGAATTCATACCCTGAATAGCTCATTATAAGTCATATGATTTGAGCCATCATAAAATTGCATTTGAAATGCACTCTTTCCGACCGCCAGCTGCCGGAGCGAATTTTTTTAGTTGAATGAATGAATCAGTCAGTCAGTGCTATTTCGCTTTTATAGATAACTTATAGATATTTGAATTTTTGCGCTTGCAACCATCAAGTTAGTACACCTTATTTGTCCAAAGGCGCGCTGCCATTTCTTGGCTCATGCTTTCACAGTTGCTAAGATAAAATCCTTCAAGAAAGTGATCTAGCCTATTCAATTCATTTGGGTCAATTTGTTGATTTGTTTTCCATATTTTGGAGTATAAATATTTCTCAATCTTATTGGCGGAACTTATATTGAAATTCAAGCTCAACGTTTCAATGCCATTAAATTGCAATTTAATGCAATGAATTGTTCGATTTCTCTCAATTCAACTAACTTTATTCAAGCTTCTTAATATACTAAACATTACCTAATTTGTAAATTACAACAATTTAAAAAAAAAATTAAAACTATCACTAATATGTAAGAAATGTGGACTATATTTTAATAAAAATTGTGTAAGAAATTCCAATATATATGTTTGTTTCTCGTTTGTATAATTTCAACAATCAAATATGAAATATGTTATATATTTTTATCAATAAAATATGAAATAACTATGTTCTAACACAATGCAAATAAGAAATTTATTGCAACAATTGAATTAAGTCATTGAAATGTAATACTATTTCCATTTTATTGTTCAATTCATAAATTAGCTTTCAAGATATCAATGAATTTCCAAGTTTATTCAACCTGTCAACATTGTTTTTATTTATTTTGGACATCAAGGATGTGCTTGAAACTGCGTATATTGTGCAGAAAATTCCAAAAAAGTAGGTAATTATTTTCTATTTTGAATTACAAGGATGCGTTTAAGACGGCGTATAAGGTAATTGAAGTTATAAAAAATCCGATGATGTAGGGAAATGTTTATGAAATTTTTTTTTACAATAAATTGAAAAAAAGAGAAAAAGTTAATTTATTAACAGCCGTAGTATTTATTTTGGACGTCAAGGATTTGTTCAAAACTGCGTTTTTCCAACTAAGAATTCCAAAATTTTCCGGACCCCCCTCCTCCTGGGGGGTATTCCATACCCCCCCGGGTGCCCTCCCAAGCAATATCTTCTAACTCCGCCCATGATGAACAAAACACTTCAAAATGACTCCAAAAAGTTAAAACATGTTTTTTTATTAGATTAATTAAAATTTAGTAAAAATATTTAGTAAAAATGTAATAAAGTTGCAATACTTGCTAGACAATAAAAAATCTTAACTTACTTGTATAATCAACAATTTACAATATCTGAACAGGATTTGCAAGATGATGTTGACTTGTGCACTAAGAAATTACAAAGAGCAGAAGAATTGATCAGTGGATTGGGGGGAGAAAGAACTCGATGGAGCGCCACCGCAAAAGAACTAGGAGAAAGATATGGCCTGTTGACTGGTGAGTCCACTCTTTCAATAAATTATATTTGAAATTGGCTGGATAATGAGCCACTATATTCATTACTCCATTAAATCAGTTGTATCAATTTGTATTTACTTGTGTGCAACTTATACTGGATTTTATACTTATTTTTTAGGGCTACTGTATTTATCACACTTTCAATTAATGAAAATCAAAGTACCCTTTTCAAATACTTTTATTAATATATTTTTTTAGAAATATTTGAAAAGGGTACTTTACTTTGATCTTCATTAATTGAAAGTATGGATTTTATACTGTATGTCAAGAAACTTTTGCCTCAACTGAAATAGAATGAATTTATGACATTTTTGGTATATTAAGGAATCTTAATCTTATAATGGCTATTTATTATTTCAGGTGATATTCTAATTGCATCAGGAGTTGTCTCCTACTTGGGACCTTTCACCATGCAATTCAGACATGAGCAGACAGTGAAGTGGCTTGAGCAGCTTACCGGTTACAATATATTCTGCTCGAAAGATTTCCAGCTATCACAAATCCTGGGCCAGCCTGTGGAAATTCGAGCATGGAATATTTTCGGGTTGCCTACAGATTCGTTTTCGATTGATAATGGAATTATTGTGAAGTGAGTATTTTTTTAGAGATATTACAATGACACTTATAGGTGGAAACACAGACACATGCCCAAATCGTTTCCTTGTCCAATTTTGATGAGAATATTTTAAAAAAGGTTTATTTTCAAATTCACCATTTCACAATTACAAATCTCCACTCCTGAAGAGAGAAAACATATTGATTATTAATATCTAAAATATTAATCTGCTCAATTAGTAATCATTGTAGAGTACCTATATCATCCATAAAATGAATTTAATTATATACACACCGAAAAGTATTCTTATAACATCTCAGTTCTAATGTTGTTTCATTTGACTTCTAAATTTCCTGATAATATATTGTTTAGCCGTACTGTTTAAACTTAAAACTCAAACTTGATCAATACTTATTAAATATTCCAATTTTTTTGCAAAAGGAATGCTCGAAGATACCCTCTGATGATTGATCCACAAGGCCAAGCAAACAAGTGGGTGAAAAATATGGAAAAAGCTAACAGTTTGCATGTGATTCGTATGACCAGTGCCGACTACGTTCGTACGTTGGAAACGTCTATCCAATTTGGTTTACCGGTAAGGCTATTCATTGTCAAAGTATTGGCATATAGATTATAATAAAAGTCTTGAAAATGATTCTGACAGATATAGTTACAAAGATTTTATTTAACACAGTCGTTCTTGTTTTCTGTTATTGATTATAATAATTGGTAATACTCAATAAAAATTTATTTCATCTATTGATGTCATCGATTTTCATGTAATATATTATGTTATATAATAACTTTTAACCTTCTAGTAAAGGGCGGAATAAGTTTTCATACAGTAAATCGTGTTCACTATGCAGGTTACACTGATCATATAGTACCCTTGAAATTTTCACTGAACATTTTCAATGCATAGTCTCTATAATCCAATTTCAATTCCTTTTCTCCAATAAAAAGCTTCGCCATTCACGTTCATACCAATTTATTTTTAATGTCTGTATGTGATTTTAATTCTTGTCTTTGGTACAATTAAAAGAACTAAGAATATTGTTAGTAATGGTTTTGATCCAGGTACTTTTGGAGAATGTTGGAGAAGAATTGGACGCCTTATTGGAGCCTCTACTCATGAAACAAACTTTTAAAACTGGAGGTGCCATTTGCGTTAAACTGGGAGATGCAGTGGTCGAATTCAATCCCAAGTTCAGGTTTGTTTCTACTTTTCTTTTAACTTTTGAATTGCCTTTTTTCAAATTCAGGTAATTTTCTGGATTTTTCTATATCTTCATTCGTTTTGTAATTATTATTGAAGAGTTTGATGGACTAATGCCCAAGCACACTCAAATTTGAGGGACCCTCAAGTTTACTACCGTTTACTACATTTCCTATACTTATCATAGAAAATGTCAGCTGTTCATCAAAATTTGAGGGTCCCTCAACTTTGAGTGTGCTTGGAAAAACCAGGCATAAATATTTTATCTTCAAATTTATCAACAAATAACTTATTTTTCCTAGTATTATAGTTTTTCTTATTGAAATTTTTATTTTACAGATTCTATATAACAACCAAATTGAGAAATCCTCATTATCTACCGGAAATAGCAGTGAAAGTAACCTTATTGAACTTCATGATAACACCTGTTGGACTTGAAGACCAGTTATTGGGTATAGTTGTTGCGAAAGACAGGCCAGATTTAGAGGCTGAAAAGAATAATTTGATCGTTCAGGGAGCTGAAAATAAAAGGTATGTTAGCTAATGATTTTTTATAACCAGTATTCAACTATTGTATTAGGTTGAATAGTTTAAAACAATAATAAGTACTTATGAACTGAATGACTCATCAAGCAGGAAGCTCAATTTAAGCTTCGTTTATTCAAATAATGAGTCTGATTCTTTTCACATTTTTTGTAACATTTACGGCTTATGGATTAATTTTTATCTCTTAATATAATTCACCAACTATTTTGCTTTTCTTGGATTAAAAACGAATTCTTGAAGTAGGGCTACTGTGCTCTCTCACATCGATGTTTTATTGTAATTTGAACAATTTTTTTTATTTTTCAAGGTTTGTAAGCCTACTTTTTCAAAATTTGAGCTTTGTAATCTGGAACAAAATTCTGTTTCCATCCACGATATTATTCACAGCTTCTTCAAACAATATTCGCTTTCTAATTTCTAGGATGTTGAAAGAAATCGAAGACAAAATTTTAGAGATTCTGTCAACGTCAGAGGGTAACATATTGGAGGATGAGGAAGGAGTAAATGTTCTCAGCTCATCTAAAATCCTGGCTAATGAAATAAACGAAAAGCAAGCCGCCGCTGAGATAACTGAGAAGTCAATTGATGTCATAAGACATGCATATGTTCCCATCGCCGTGCATTCTACTATTCTATTCTTCAGCATAAGTGAGTAGAAGATCTATTTATTCAGTTTCATAAATACATTTTATTGGAAGATCTTTCTCTTGGAAAAGGGAGGATTTCAGTTGATAAAACTTATTTCGGTGCTTAACAAACGCTTGAATAACGCACTGTTTAAAATAGAGTTGCTAAGATACCCTTTTTTGTCTTTATTCCATTTTATACGTTAAAGTATCTTATTATCTTCATTTGCGTATCTTATAACTTCATTCTTTAAGCAACATTATTCAATTCCCTTAAGTTCAGATAAGGACAATAATTCATTATTTCATAGTAATTAATATTTTGGTGATATTGAGAAACTCATACTTGAATATTACCGATATTACGAAGGTTTAAACTTGAAGATATTACGAGTTACCGTACCGTATTTATATTTATCTATCGTAGAATTCGTGTCTAAATATATTCCATTCTATTCTGTGTATTACTTTCGGTTATTGAGCTTTAAAAGATAGAGCTTCAATTCAAGTGGTAAGCATGGCAGAAATGAGAGCCTGTTAATTTTTAATTGTGATGTTGTCTTTATTCCAGCTAACTTGGCTAACATTGATCCAATGTATCAGTACTCTCTTGTATGGTTTGTGAACCTATATAAAGCTGCTATAGAAAACACAGAGAAACATGACAAAATCCCAGAGAGAGTGAAAATCTTGGCAGACTACTTCACTTATTCACTCTATATCAACATCTGTCGCAGTCTATTCGAGAAGGTTTGTTCAATGCTTTTATTGCCACAGTAGTGAACATGAATAATGTCTACCATTTAGGAATAGCTGGTACACTTGAAATTCCATATAAGCCTATATAGTCATTGTCTAGTCACTAGTCTATCCAAGCAAAGAAGACATTCTGGTAAGATTAGAAAAGCTCGGTCAATATTGGTTCAAAAATTATAATTTTAGTCCCAAATTGTAGGAAACATTCTAAAACTTGTAATGACCAATCTCTGTATGCTCCGGAAAATAGGCTATTGTAGAATTGTTGAGAGTGCCATACGAAGAAAATTTTTCTGATAAATAGCATCCATAATCCCCCAAATGAACCCTGACAATTTCTGTGATTCGTGTGGGCAATGAGGTCTATATTATTTGTTAAGTTGAAATTTTATCATTTTTGAACCACTATTAACCGAACTGGAGACATTTTCCTATCTTGTCAGAATGTCTTCTTTGCTTGGACAGACTAGTGACTAGGCAATGACTATATAGGCTTAGACAGGCTATACCTGCTTCTTCAAATTTCTTACATTAATCTATTTAAAATTGATTAATTTGAGAAAAATATATTCACATTTTTCAGGACAAACTCCTGTTCGCTCTAGTTCTATCCGTGAACCTGCAATCACATGAAGGAGCGATTGACCAGGAGGAGTGGATGTTTCTGTTGACTGGTGGGGTCGGCCTGGATAATCCACATCCCAATCCGACTAACTGGCTCCCAGCCTCCTCTTGGGATGAATTATGTCGTCTTGATGATTTGCCAAAATTCAAGGTGATTTTAAATTCCAGCTATTGTATATAATCATCTTGGAACCCCCGAACCTGTGCTTTTTCTAATTTTCTTGACATAAATTCTGAGCTTGAATATATTAAAAAAATAAAATCACAAGTTGAATCCTACTCAAGTTTGACATAGTTATCTAGGTAGATAATCTTTTAATCAAAATACATCTATTACATTGTGAGCTTCATCATGTGCCAGGGATTGTAGAATATCTCTTTTGGAGTGATAAATGTATTGAAAATTTTGAGAACTCTTTTTAAATCGTGCTTTTTTAAATTAATTTCGCCCATAAATAAAACAATCTATTACTTGGTTCCAGAAAATTGCTGTATTAAGTTTTACTTATTCTTTTGTAGGGTATAAGAGAACATTTCACCTCAAACATATCGGCATGGAAAGAGATATTTGACTCATTAGAACCACACAAAGCTGTTTATCCGTCACCGTGGAATGAAAAAATCTCATTATTCCAGAGAGCAGTTCTACTTCGGTGTATTCGTAATGATAAAATAATTCCAGGCATTCAAATGTATGTTGAAGGTAAGTTTCAAGCTTTTCATGTAGCTCTTGCACAATAAACATGAATGAGTGGAAAATAATCAATCATAAATGAATCAATACAAAATTTTAAAGTAATCTTTCCAAATACGACTTTCTCATGAGATTAAATAATTTATAAAATGTTCAATCCGTACGCAATTTTCATGTTCTGTATCAATGCGTTTCACTGTTGAGTATAGGCTACTGTAAAGTCTTGTCGTGTAAAGAAGACATTCCTTAAAAATGGCAGCTGTTCAATGCTGCCATCAGTCAAAATAGTCCCAATCTTATCATCTGTCTCTCATCACATCTCACCAATTCATCACAATTTTCAGATGCGTAGTTATACACTCTCTCCAATCGGCCTTTTTGAAGGAATGTCTTATTTGCTCGACATGACTAGATCAGAGTTTCGGTAACTGTTCTAGTTCAATCATTCAATCTAGTTCAATGAGAGTTAATAATAATAATAATTAGCAAGTCATTCTCTCAAGTCAAACTCTTAGCAAGTCATTTCGATCAACATTTTCATTTTTTTTGTTTATTATAATATATATTCTTCTTGATATCGAGTGTTGATATTTTTCGCAGACCAAATCGGAAAGAGGTTTATCGAACCACCTCCGTTCAACCTGGCTGCTTCCTTCGCCGATTCCCAATCCACGGTGCCCCTTATTTTCATCCTCACTCCAGGCGCAGATCCTACCGCTCTACTTCTCAAATTCGCTGACGATCAGGTAACCCATTTCAAAATTACTTTCTCCTATCTCCATATTCAATGTATATTTTAATTTTAGAACAATAAATACTTTTTTATTTGTATTTCTTCATTCACTCAATTTAATGTTTTTAGGGATTTGGAGGCTCACGAATAAACGCTCTATCTCTGGGTCAAGGCCAGGGTCCTATTGCAGTCAGATTGATAGACGAAGCCACCAAGAATGGATCTTGGGTTGTACTTCAAAATTGTCATCTGGCAAAGAGCTGGATGCCCGCTCTAGAAAGTGTAAGTGTTACGTGATACCACTCTATCACAATGTACTTCTAGTCTTTTTTTAAACGTTTTACATTTATTCGAGATTTTACTCATGATATTAATTATATTCAGATTTAGTAGTAGGGGTTGGCCTACTTTTCGTTCACAACAATAAACTATCAATATATCAAGATTGAAATTTTATGTTGGAATAAGAATGGAATATAATCGATGTACCTACCCTTCAATTTTCCAGATTTGTGAGAGTTTTTCCGCAGATGAACTACATCCTGACTTCCGATTGTGGCTTACGTCTTATCCTGCCGATCATTTTCCGGTTTTTGTTCTACAAAATGGAGTGAAAATGACCAATGAGCCTCCCAAAGGCTTGAAAGCTAATATTCAACGGTAATCGCGCTACAATTTATTTCAAATCACGCTTATTGTTTATTGAAATTTCCATATTGTCTTCGTTCAAGAACTTGTTTTATGAAACACGACGTTCATATAGGAAGTTTTAATTTTTGTTAAGTAAAAGTGCCTATATACAGTCTTTCCAAGCAAAGAAGACATTCTGGCAAAATAGAAAAATGACTCCTCCTCGGTCAATATTGCCTTAAAAATTATGAATTTAATCTCAAATTGTAGGAAATATTCTGATCTATAATTTGTGACAAAATATATAATATAATTTTTGAAACAATACTGACCGACCTGGAGCTATTTCCCCATCTTGCCAGAGTGTTTTCTTTGCTTATACGGACTATACCACAGGTGAAAAGTCTTTCGAATTTGATAAAATTCCAATACTGTAATTGTAATTCTAATTGAGTTCGTTTTCATTAATGTCATTTTATGATAACAATTTCCATTTTTTAGATCTTTGATGAGTGATCCTATCTCAGAACCGGAGTTCTACAGTGGATGTAATCAAGGCGATAACTTCAAAAAGCTGTTGTTTGGTCTTTGTTTCTTCCATGCCTTGATCCAGGAAAGAAGGAAGTTTGGCCCACTAGGATGGAATATACCCTATGAGTTCAATGAAACCGATTTGCGTATAAGTGTACAGCAATTGCAAATGTTCCTCAACCAATATGAGGTAAAATCTTTATCTTTTAATATTTTTCCCATTTTCTCAGGCATGTTTTCAAGTTTATTATGTATAAGACCAGTAACAAAACAGATTGGGTAAATTCAATATTTTGACTATTCCAGTCATCATTGGCGGCGGGCTCGTAAGGGCAGGGTGGGCTTAGCCCTACCGATAATTCCGTTGAATAAAAATAATGATGAACTATTAGAATAAATACTGTATTATTCAGAAAATTGCGATTAAATTGTTAGCCAAGAGCATCATCCATTTCAACGCCGATTGAAAGGAGTTCAATGGAACGCTGTATCTCACGCTACGCTGGACTCTGGCCTAGCCGGCTTTTAGCCCCGATGCCGAGATGTGAATCGCAATTGCTGGTGACGTCAGACTAGAGACTGGCTTCCTCCACTTTCCCCCCTCCTATTACTTCAATACAGTGAGTCTTGGGCTTAGCCCATCGCTCGTTTCCCAATGCACCACACGACTCGACGGTTGACGGCAAAAGCTGTGATTGGCTCCTGCGGCCTACCGAACAGTCGTGTCGTGTAAAGAAAACGTTAGTTTTGATAATGCTCGTTAATCAGCTGGAAACCAGCTGTAAATATAAGAAGCGCGCGAAAACAGTGCAATAAACTTCAAACTAACCTCTCTCTGGTCTGATAACCTGAGAAGTGAGTGGTTATTTGTGGCTAATTAACGATAATTTAATCAATAATTATGCAAAATATTAATAACATTCTATTTGTGGACACCTAGAATATGATTGCTGAATTTAGGAATATAAGTGCTGCTCAATACAATTTAGTTCAGTTTAGTATTTTATGACTTAGCTGTTATTAGGATTTGATTTCAAAGGTAAGATTTCAAATTTGATTAGCAATAACCTCTTCTATTTAATAGCTTTCGATTAACTGTTTTATTCCAAAATGCATGGCTTATTTAATTATAAATAAGATTGAAAATCCCATTAATCAAACTCCAATATTACATGAGATATTGAAAATATGCAATTCTTGAGCCCTGGGGCTTTCCAGTTATTGTGTATTAGAGTTCAGAAGCTTGCCCCAATGAATTCATCTATGAGGTTAATATTGCTCTTGCTTTCTATAATCCAGCCACTACTTAACGTTTAAATTTAGCCCACCCAATTGAATTTATCACGCGCCGCCCCTGCCAGTCATAAACACCGACTTGTCGCTATGGAGCTATTTCGTCCAGATGACGAAATATCCAGTTAACGAAATACTGACTGACTCCTGGAAAGAGGAGAAATAGCGAATAGTCAGAATACTGAGTTACCCCGTCCAAAAAACTACCTTATTTCATGATGGCATAGCATCTTTCATTGGTTGTTGTGCATTGGTCTACTTATATTGCATCATTGTAATTTCTATTATGGCATCACGAAAGTATCTAATCATGATAGCATCATGATTGAATTACATTTAATTTTCTTCAAATTAGCCATTATTTATTTAGAGGCAAACCTGCATATTCCATTATAAATTGACGAAAATGGAAAGTAGGAAACTTAGAACTTTCTAAATTGTTTTATTTGTTCGATAACCATAAGCTGATTATTCAAACTGATATTTAGATTATGTAAGGAAGATCAATATATCACTGTATAGAAACAGAAAAGTGGCAAAATACCATTTTCTCCAGCATAAGAGACTGATAAAACTGTGATCTTATTTATGTCCATTCATTTTATTTGTGATGAGTAATTAATAATTTCAATTTGTTATCCAGCCTCATAATGGACCTGAGGTTAGTAAGAATATGGTGCATGTTCCAACTATTATCTTCTTAATTTTATTTTTACACTTTCCACAGCGGATCACACAGTTACTATTGGCAGTAAAACTATTTTAACTTTTTATTCTCATTTATATTGGTATACTTCGAATTTGGTAAGGATTACGTTTTTAATTAGTATTTTTTTCGAATTTTCTCAATATAAATCAAAATTATTGTTATCATGTAGCTATAATATTATCATATCAATATCATGTATAATTTGTTATATCTGATGCTTCATTTTCATGTGCATGTTTAGGAATAGTTTACTAGAAAAAGAACATATTGTAAAAAATTCTGGGGATGAAGTTTTATTTAATCAAGTTCGTTTTCCTCATCATAGACTTTCTTATATTATTTCTAATTTATATTTTAACAGATAACACGTAAAAATTTTGTGCTCTAAATTTTTCTTAAATTCCAAATTTTCCAGTCTTGGATTAGTGTTTTGACCTGTGTTTTAGTGCTCTCGGACTTTCTAAATTGTGAAGGACTTCCCGAAATCTAAATTACAGTGAAAATAATCAATATTTTTATCATGTTTCCTATTGGCAAAACATGGTTATGTTGGCGAGGTGGAATTACCTTTTGGTCTCCCCACCAAATAAAGCCATACGCTAATAATAATAATAATAATTTATATTTGACTAGTCATCAACTTTCTATAAACAAATTTTATCTCCTCAGCCAACTTAGTTGAAGGAAAATCTTTTTTTTTTATTGCGGATGATTCCCACAGGAGCATTTGACCTTTTCCGTTGATATTGAGTGTGAGGGTGTTTGATGAGGTGAAAAACAACCAAGTCTACTGGGACTCAAACCCAGACCAAATAGTGCTAGCGGAATAGTAGTGTGACGCCCTCCGCCACTGCGTCAACCTGGCCGTCAAATATTCATTTTTCTGAAGAACTAACAAATTCTACAACAGTTGTAATTTAACAGGATGTTCAATATGAAGCACTGCGCTACTTGACCGGAGAATGCAACTATGGTGGCAGAGTCACCGATGATTGGGACAGGCGCACTCTCACTACCATTCTGAAAAAGTTCTACTGTCCAGAAATTCTTGGATCGGAACGTTTCTACTTTGACGCTTCAGGTGTGTTCTTGTTCAATAATTATTGAAAGAAGAAATAGATTTCATGTTACCGATACATGATCCTGTGGCCATGGTCCTGTAATCCTTGTATAGTTTATAGTGAAATTTGACAAAATGTATTTTTTTCTAATTACCTATGAAGAGATTTCACAATATAAACATAAACTGTAAATTCTATCAATATAATAATTATTCAATACATCGAACTAACATTCATTGACAATTTATTCAATAAGCTACTGTTTTCTATTGATTCTTATTATTATGATTATTAGATAAGTACCTTAGCTTATACTTCTCATGTAGCATATTATACCAATACATATACCAATGCATTATTCTGTTTGGATTATAACTGATATTATAATTATTATAGTATCAATATATTATATTAATTGATATTTTATTGAACTATAATTAAACTGAAGTTTTAAGGAGGATCTGGTTACATAGTATGTACAAATAGTATCATTTTTTTTAAGTAAACAATATCTCAAAAATGTATAATCTCTACAAAATCAAATTATCCACTATCTAAGAAACTTTTCTACCGAAATACTGACTACCAAACAAAATGCCGTTCTTAATTCCAAACTACTAATAATTCATTTATAAATTATTGCAGAGAAATACTGTGTTCCGGAAAATTTGGAGCACGAAGCTTTCCTAAGCTATGTGCAAGGTCTGCCACTCATCACCCATCCGGGTGTTTTCGGAATGAATGAGAACGCCGACATAATGAAAGATCAGCAGGAGGCTGCTCTACTGCTTGCCAGCACACTCATAACACAGGTCACCATCACTTTACAGTTATAAATCAGTACTAGACTTATAAAATTTGATATTTTTTCACTCATATGATACAAGTATTCACATGTATAATCTGATAGGTAAAAATCAAAATCAAATACCCTTTTAAACTTGGAAAAATATTATTTTATTACAAACATGTTTCGGTGCTTTAGCCCATTCTCAATGTGTTTAAATCTCACCAAAACATGTTTGTGATAGAATAATATTTTTTAAAGTTTGAAAGGGTATTTGATTTTTATTTTTACCTATCAATTTTAAAATAGCCCTAAGTGTGAAGTTTAATTTTCATGCATAATCTATTCACATACAGTGCCGTGTTACAGGATTGACCAAGTAACAGTTTTGGGCTATATGCCTGTTGAACTCACCCTTCGTATTTAATTGAGTAAATAAATAATTATAATTTATTGTGTAGAGAAATCGCGTATCTCATCAATGATGATAAAATTAGCTTTCAAGAACAGTTGAGTAACAGTAATACATTTCATTAGGTAAGTTACTGGCGTTCTCTATAAAGCTTTTTCTATTTGTATTATCTGATCGTGATGAATGTAATGCAAAAATATTTTCATTGTTTCTCGCTAACCAGGATCGAACGGTAAGTATGATATAAAAATAAAAAATTACAAGACATACCATATCTAACTCTGTTTCTACATTCTCAGTTTTATTCCCTTCTTCTTCCTTGTGATTTAACAATTTCTTACATTTCTCATTTCGACTTATCTTCTTCATTTATATCAACCCTCAAGATATTTACTCTCAGATTTATCTCAGACTATTATTTATCTCCTATTCATAGTCTGCATTGCAGCTCATTATGTCAATGATGCTCTTCTTCTTCTTCTCACAAATTTAAATATTTTCTATTTTATGATAATTGGGGAGTGATTAAGTACACCAATAATACGTACACCAACTTTGAACATTTACGAGGCTGATGGTTTCCTAGTTTTAAGATGACCAAGTGATCTTGAGTTATCGTAATAATTATTATGTAATGTGATGAATGCCTTAGAATTCAATTTAGTATTACTTGATTTACTTGATGTTTTGACAAGTTTTTATGAGAGTATGAAACCTAAAAAATGACTGTTGCTATAAGAACAAGAACTTATACTCTATTCACGATCACTTGAGACGGAATGAACAAACTTTTTGAGAGTGTATGTGTGTAATGGAAGATCTTCTTCTATGCGAAACTTTCGGCCACAGACCAACAGCTGTAGCCAACCACAGCTCAAGACAACAGTCTTGAGACAATACAAGTCGGACTGTAGCCAATCACAGCTCCAGAAAAGAGTCTGCTGTTCGACTGCAGCCAATTTTTTTGCATAGAAGAAGACCTTCCAATACACGCACACACACGCAAAAGGTTTGTTTATTTCGTCTTAAGTGATCGTGAATGGACTATAGTTTCTTATTTTCCTCGCCTGTGCAATTTATTGTATTAATTATTATGGATCTGCTGAAAATTTTACATGCTAACAAAGGATATGTGGAAGAAAAAACTACTAGAGGTCAGTTTTCAGTTATTTATTGTATAGTAATATTATGCTCCTCTACAGAGTTTTACAGCTTTATCTTCATCCATAAATAAATTTCAAGCATTATTTATAGTGCACTTCTTCAAATTGTAAGTAAATGCATTAGATGATTTCTACCTTTCTCTGTTAATCTTGTTTGGTCAGATCCTGAATGCAAGGTGAGTATAATTATTATTGGAATTGGTTTATCATTGCTGGTGTATCATCAATTAACTTTTAACTGATACCAGAGACATCTATCATGAAATCATATAAGTCATCTTATGAAATGAAATAAACTAATCAAAGAACTGAAAGGTCTTTAGTGACGATCGCTGGTCGTCTGGCATCCGATACCATCGGACTCCCCATATGATTGACTGTTCAAAATTTTAATTAGTTAATACAGAAATCATAATGTCATGAAAATCTAATGCAGTTGCATTTCAGTCACATGCATCATACCGAAGGAGGTGTAATATTATACCTTGTGTTGTTGTAATTCTCAGTACCGAAATCATTGTTCACGAGAATTTGTCAAATCTTCAATTATTTTAAATGTTAATTTATTTATCCAAGATTTTTATTTTATTATTTTACTCTACAGGATGCAGCTGCGTCAGGAGGAACAGCCCGTGACATAGACAAGGTGGTCTACGATATAGCCGTTGATATTCTGCAAAAATTGCCTGAAAACTTCGACACTGTCACTGCTCTAGAAAAGTATCCGACCCAGTATGAACAGTCCATGAACACGGTATTAGTTCAAGAGATGGGACGCTTCAATGACTTGCTCACAACTGTCAGAAAGAGCCTTATCACTCTTCAAAAGGCAATTAAAGGTTTGTTGTTTGACAAGAGATATACTTTATATTCTATTGAATTTCAACTTGAATTAAAATTAGAATAGAATATTCAGGTTGTACTAACTCCTTAAGGGTAACAACATGTCGAATAAGGTGAGGCTTGAGGTTAGGCTGCGGGTGCTACCTAGTATATACATAGTTCCACATCTGTATTATATCATATGCTTTGTATAGTATAGTATAGACCCCAAGCCTAAGCCTCACTTTCTAGTCCAGTCATTTTAGGTTTCGCACAAGAAAAATTCCGGACGCTGCCATATTTTCGTGTTATGTTCCTTGGTCCTTGGACAACTTAAATCCAAAAAGTTCACCTTCTAAACCTTGTGCTTAATACAGGGTGCCCCAAAAACTACAAAATTTCTGTTCCGCGTCTAACTGTAAGCTACATCTGTAAACAAATATCCTTGCATTTCCAGAAATCCACTTTTTCTTGCTATTTATTCGAAAATTAATCTTTACGTATCATTCTATGGAAAATGATCAAATTCAAAATATTCTGACAGGAAACTTCAATATAGGTACGTAAAGATTAATTTTCGAATAAATAGCAAGAAAAAGTGGATTTCTGGAAATGCAAGGATATTTGTTGACAGATGTAGCTTGAAAACTATTCAAGATAGAGAGGTCAATTTGGTGTCAAATTGTAGAGGACAAAATTATAACCAGAGTGATTTCGAATTACACATTTCCGAAACATCAGGCGGAAGTTATAAACAATCAAAAGCTGAGAAGTATCAAATTTTCATTTTCCTTGAAAAAATACTACTTTTTTGAAAAATCATAACTCGGTCATCATTCAACATAGAAGGTTGAATTTGATACCAATCTCTTGGAAATTTTATAAGCTAAAAAATTATGATTTAAATATTTTTGTCCGACGCTTCATTTCCGCGTAAATCACAGAAAACTAGACGCGGAACAGAAATTTTGTAGTTTTTGGGGCACCCTGTATTAAGCACAAGGTTTAGAAGGTCAACTTTCTGGATTTAAGTTGTCCAAGGACCAAGGAACATAACACGAAAATATGGCAGCGTCCTGAATTTTTTCTCACAAAGGGCCTTTTTTGGATAAAATGACTGGACTATTTTTGACATATGCTTAGTTCATTACCCTTGGACAAGTGAATTTACTTGGTGGAGAAGTACGATAGTCCAATTTGGTGATCTAGATCAACACCTCTCCCTTCCAAGAATGAGATAGGTACAGTCTGTCCAAGCAAAAAAGACATTCTGGCAAAATGGCTCTACCTCCGTCATTATTGGTTCGAAAATTGATTCTCAAATTCAATGAAACATTCTGATCTTTGATGCTGAATTTTCTATGTTCGGACCAATATTGACCGAGATGGAGTCATTTTCCCATCTTGCCAGAATGTCTTATTTGCTTGGAAAAACTATAACAATAATTTCTCTCACGATGAAGAAATGAGTTGACTTCAGAAGGTAACCAAGATGACAAATCAAGCGCAATAGCTTCAAATTATTATAAAGAAAATGATTTCGAATGGATCAGTTATGTAGCCTAAATTATAAATACTGTACCTAATAAATTAAATATTTTCCAACTACATACAACAATATTTCAATTGGCAAAATACTTCTAGCTCTCAGACTTGGATAACATTGTTGATTAGGAATGTATTTGATAATTGATCTGTGAATTAACAATTTACTGTTTCAGGACTGGTTGTAATGTCTTTTGACCTTGAAGAAGTTTTCAAGAGCATGGCTACTGGTCGAATTCCAAGTATGTGGGCGAAAAGGTCTTATCCATCATTGAAACCACTGGGAAGCTATGTGCATGACTTTATTGCTCGACTAGATTTTCTGAAGGCAAGTTGTATGAAACTATCACTTTTGGATTATAATTACAGCACATCATAGCAGCTAATCAGGAAATCTCAAAATATTTCCTCTTATGGATACCTCAACATTGTTTTAGGTTGAACCACTCTAGCTGGAATTACCTACTTAGAAAACTTACTTTTTTCTTTCTTGTACATTATTCCAATGCCAGGAAATCAATATCTGAATTTTAATCATATTTCTAAGAACATCAAGTAATACTTGATAAGAGAATTATTAAATTGTTTTATTTTTTACTTCAGAAATGGTATGATGAAGGTCCACCGCCTATTTTTTGGCTATCTGGATTCTACTTTACTCAAGCATTTCTTACTGGAGCGCAACAAAACTTTGCTAGAAAATACAAGATTCCTATTGATCTACTAGCATTTGACTTCATGGTAAGTTTGCTACAATTCTTATAAGTTAATTACATTTTTCCTAATACAAAACATTGAAAATCAATTGAGAAGGCTTAAACAACAGATATATGTTATTATTCAGTAGGTATCTGAGATCAATCGATTCATTAAAAATGAATATTACCCTCGCACAGGCCTAGGAGCTTATGTGGGCATCACCCTCGGAAGAATAGTATATTACATAATGAGTGTGGAAAAGGCGTTTTTACAAACAAATAATTATGTTCTCCAAACAAGCGGTACGCGAGTTTGGAAAATAATTATGAGTTTGTAAACTTTTCCACACGAAGTATGTACATTTTTTTCGTCATACTAGACTGAGAAGGATTTATTAAAACCTCAAACAACTGAAAACATTAACTGAAGCCAACATAACCTCAACACAACACTAGCATAAACGCACACAGTGAACTGTCATGGCGGCTCGTTCGACTCGTTTATTCATACGTTGGAGTTCGGAAAAAACAGCTGGGCTAGATTTTCAGTGCTGTAATTATCATTGTGATGATGACTAGTGCTGTAATAATCATCAAAATAATTATTCCCGCATTCAGAACAGCTGATCTTTGATTCTCCTGTAAACGGCAATTTTCCAAACGCAAAGCTAGCTTGGAAAGTTGTGTATTACATACGAGTATGGTGAAAATACATTGTATTTTAATACATCGTATATTAACCATATAAAGAAGAATATCTCAAATATTGTCTCATTTCTTATTCAGAGATGTGATTAACACATTACACTAGACATTAACATTACAAAGACGGGATTTTTTTTCTCCAGCCGCCATATGTTTGTCAAACTTTCAAATTATGATATTTAATTTATAACCGTACCCATTTATAAGAAAGGTTGCAGGAAACAACCTGAGAATTTCAGACCAGTATCGGTTCCACCAATATTTGGGAAAATTTATGAATATATTATTTCCATTCAACTCTATGAATACTTCGAAAGCAATGGCCTGCTTGCCGCTGCACAGTTCGGTTTCAGAGCGGGCAGGTCAACCATTGATGCAGTTGGCTCTATTGTAGACAACATATTAGACTGCTTTAATTCAAAAAACTATGCAGGACTTGTGCTATATGACCTGAGTCGAGCGTTCGATTTTGTCAAACATGAAATTTTGCTGAAAAAACTGCATTATTTAGGTGTACAAGGGAAAGCTCTTGAACTGCTACAGTCGTACCTGAGTGATCGTAGGCAAACAGTAAATGTAAACAATGAATTATCCAAGTGTTGCCTTGTTCCTCATGGTGTACCACAAGGTTCAATACTAGGACCTTTGCTATTTCTTGTCATGATGAATGATATTGATTATTGTGCTCAATCTAAAATAATTTGCTATGCTGACGACACATCAATGTTCTCTGTAGATTCAGAAATCTTGGCACTAAAAGAAAAAATGTCAAACTGTCAGGAGGAAATAAGCGTATGGTTTAGGGCAAATAATCTACTTCAAAATAGCAGTAAAACACAAAAAATAATTCTAGGGTTGAGACAAATAGATAAGGATAATCTGAAATGTGTGAAAATTCTAGGGATTCATCTGGATCAAAAATTGACATGGGGCCCTCATATTGATAATGTTTGCTCCAAGTTGAGTCGGGTCTTATACCTCTTACGTAGATTGAAAGAATATGTTCCACAACATTACCTAAAAATGTGCTACTTTGCTTTCTTCCAAGGTACGTTTTCGTATGGTTTATCATTATGGGGTTGTGCTACCGATGTACATAAGATCCTGGTTCTCCAAAAGAAGGCATTGAGAGTTATTTACAATGCCAATCATTTACAACACTGTAAACCGATGTTTATAGAAAATAAAATAATGACCATTTATAGCTTCATTGTATTTTTACTAGCAATAAATGTAAAGAGAAATTTAGACTCTTTCCTCTGTAGAGAGGATTTCCATTATCATAACACGCGTTATAGACACTGCGTTGAAATACCTCATGCCAGGTTGAGGAGAACCCAGATAAGTTCAAGAATAATTTCTTTGAAAATATTTAATAAGCTTCCCTTTTCGGTGAGGTCAATTCCGTTGAATCAGTTCAAACTTAGACTGAAAAATCTACTAACAGATAATCCCCTCTATTCACTGTCTGAATTTCTCAGTATGAATAATACCACGATTCAAAGTTATTTCTGAATTGGGTGTATTTGCAATTTGTAATGAATGTCAGTCAGAATGGGGCTCTCAGAGGTTGTTTGAATGTTTAATAATGTTTTTTATGTCATTTTTTAAAATGTTTCCATATGTAATATGATTTATCTATTACCGTATTGTTGTACTGTTTATTGACGTTTCCAATTGTACATTGTCATGTATTTAAAGGAATAAAACATATTCTATTCTATTCTATTCTAATTAAGCTGGAACATACTGTGAGTATGCATTCTACATAAGACATATTGATCTTTCTGGTTGCTTTTGAAGTCATGCTTGATCTTTTGAGAGGAATTGAAAAAATGATGCAGCGTTATGATGAAATGATCACCATGTTCATGAATTTCCATATTCAATTTCGTTGTGACTTTTGCAGATAATTGCTGCCTCCACAACTCTGAATGAGCCTCCTGAAGATGGTGTTTATGTGGACGGCCTTTACTTGGATGGCGCCCGTTGGAATCACGAGACACAACTGTTGGACGAGTCTTTTCCCAGAGTTCTATATGATCACATGCCAATAGTAATGCATTTCAATATTATCAATTCCATTCTAATAGAGTGGCTAGTCAATACACTTTTAACAATTACCTATCCTATGTCAAGTTACATATTTGTGCCAAGAGGTAAGGTTTCAACGGATAATAAGGAATGTATTGTCAGAAGAACTCTCCAAGAGTCGAGCATAACATTTGATTAGATTACATTGTACTTGAAAATTTCTATTTCTACTTGAATTTGTTGAAAAAAAATATTATTTGAAGTTTGTATTGAATTCTGTCGGAATATACATATTATTATTACAGTTTATGGTATTAGAAATTTATTGTATTGCAGATATGGTTGAAGCCTATGAAAAGAGAGGAGCTGGATCAAGGCTTGAGGTATCTGTGCCCCGTATACAAGACAGCGGAACGGAGAGGAGTTCTATCAACGACTGGACACTCGACCAACTTTGTTATCGCCATGCTGATTCCATCTGACAAGCCTCAAGAGCACTGGGTCATGCGGGGGCTGGCCCTGTTGTGTCAACTTTCACATTGAACCCCATCAAAGAAAAATATTCGTAAGTTGTAACAAAAATCACTCTAATTTCTATTCAATGATAAAATTATCCTTCTCAGTTTGAGTGTCTCGTTGGATAATAATTGATAACTCGCCGGTCTGATAATATATAATAATCAGAGGTTCCGAGTTTGATTTTTGACTGTGGACCGATTCTTTGATCACAGTGTGATCACAGTTATGGCGGATTGGAGACGGAAAGCCGTCAGTCCCGACAAGTAGTCATCATCTCTCATCATCATTCATCTCATTACCCTCGCGCACAAGCCTATCAGCTCATGTGGGCTTCACCCTTATAAGAAATGAAGGGGGGAATGTAAACACCTCGAGTCACCTCAAATCACCTCGCCTCCTGTGAGTATCTTTTGCTGTACAGCACTTCACCTGTTTCGTGGGCACAAGCCGCCAGTGCTAAAAAACAGCCCTGTCAGTAGGAAGGCCACTCTGCTCAGCCTTCAGCAAACAACCTCTTTATGATTGCTCCACGATAGCTTCCTGTCCATGTCAAGCCACGCAACTTCACCAGAGCAGACTGATATTCCTCCCCATTTCTGAGGCTGAATACTATTGCCTAAGTTATATCCTCATTGAGGAGGAAGCGGTTTACAGAGAACCAGTTTGCTGCAAACACCCTGGTCTCAAGCATATACGGTCTCAACCCCTCAGTACTACAGCCCCTATAGAAGAAGGTCGTGTCATCACCATAGCAGACAATGGTGCTGCCATCTACACATGCAACATCATTCATTGAAATCAGAAAAAGCAGAAGCCACAAGACAGGTGTGGAGCACTCCACACCCAGTCATGACAATCTCTGATCCAAGAGAGCAAGCCATTAGCCAGCACTGCCTGTCTGCGGCCCCCGAGGTAGGTCTGCATAAGCCTAAGAAGCGACCCATTAACACCATAGTGCTTGAGTTTCTTGAGGTGATCAAGCGTGTCAAATTCCTTGCTGAGATCACACAGGATGAGCCTAGCAAGTCTACGCTTCTCAAATAATGTGTACAATTTCTATGTAATAGATATTTTGATTTATGTTGTATGACAAAATACTTATGCAGTATTTATTTTATTTGCAGATTGAGATGGACAATGAGATGCAATTTTTATGCCATCGATCAACTTATTGGTGTTGGAAACATGGCAATTGAGTGCTGAAACCTATCGTTACTAAACTGGATTTATGTTTCATCCATGAAATACGGAGCAATCTTGTGAACTGTAAACCAACTGTGATATTAGTTTGATACTTTTTAAATTAGATTTTCCTTGAATAACACCAATTAATAAAATTGGTTGATCTCTTTCTCAATTTGTGTGTGCATATTAGGCCTATGTGAGAAATCAAAAATGAATATTATTTTATTAATTGATGAATAACCATGTTGTATCTCTCTAAATAAATTGAATAAAAGTTGGTATTGTGATTATATTATTATCCTTATTAATGAATCATTATAAAGATGAGAAGTCTTAACTCTAAAATTATCGAGTAAAACTGAAAATTCTCATTAAATTTGTTAAATTTGTTTAAATTCTTAAATTTGTTGAATTTGTTAAAATTCTCATTAAATTCTCAATAAATGTTCAATGCTTATTGTTCAAATTGCGTATTGTAAATCTTCAAATTCAAATCTTATTTAATTCTCTATTTATTCCAGATCGTTTATGTTCATTGCTACTGAGACAGAAAA
>CM029547.1:18045467-18070383 GCA_017141385.1 Sogatella furcifera | reverse complement strand
TGCGCTTGTTCCGTCTCCAAGGTGAACATTATTTGTATAACCTAATGCGTATTCATTTAAGACGAATTAATGCTACGTTATACTATGAATGGTTCTAATAAAGACAATTCCAAAATGAATAACTGAAAATTTTACAGATGTAACTCGTGAATTCACAGCAAGTAGAAAGCTGTGGGTTACATTTATTATTATTTTACAGCAAAAATAGTACAGTTATCATGAAAATCCATCAGGATAATGAAGTAATAATTGTATTTGAAAGTTTGGGGATGGGACCTTATTAGTGATTGTTTTTTTATTATAATTGATATAAAACTGCTTGAATATTTTAAAATTCCTTTTAAAAATTATTGAATGGTCTTGGAAGAATCTCCAGGCCTACAGCCTGTACAACTACTTATATCTTGTAATGTCTGTAATTTAAATGGAGGATCACTTTTCACGCTTTGTTGCAGAGTGGAATCAGTAGCGGTCTGAAGGCAAATGAGTGGCTGGCGCCGGTGGGGACGATAATCGGCGGCAGGGGGGGCGGCAAGGCGGAGTTCGGGCAGGCGTCGGGGCCGCAGGTGCAGCGCTGCCAAGAGGCGGTCGACGCCGCCTCCACTTTCGCCACCTCCAAACTAGGTAAGCCGGTGCTCGAGCACCCCAACCCGGGCCAGAGCAACCACACCGTTTCGTCGTGGCTGCTCAAAATCAGACTCGCTGCCCATTTCTCTAAGCACGCCCTCGTTTACCGAACGGGTCCAGCGTTAGTGTATCGTGAACCTGGTGATTTGTGTCTAGACTTACCCGAGCAAATTGTTTGGAAAGTTGCCAGTGACAGTTTGCGAGGCGAGGATGAGGGAACTGTGGATGAGGTCAGGGAGTGGTTAGATTATTGTTCAACAAATATGGAAAGTTTACAGGAGTTGGATGAATTGTTGACAGAGCGAACGTTTCTTGTGGGGGAACGGTTAACATTGGCTGATGTAATAGTGTGGGCTACAGTGTTGCCGATAGTTGGAGTGATGACTCGCATCGAACGATTGCAACTGCGTAGTTTGAACCGATGGTTCGTGACGATGCTGAATCAGGAGGGAGTGCGTTGTGACCCAGTGCCGGCTGCGTTGTGCTGGGAAGGTGTTGATCTGGCCGTGCAGAAGCCGTTCTGTTTGGCCGAGTTCAAAGAGGCGTACTCGGGCGCCGACCCCTTCCTGGCCCTCGATCTACTCTGGCGCACATTCGATCCTCGTGACCAGACGTTCTCGTTCTGGTTTTGTAAGCACAAGTACTCTGAAGAACTACCGAGTGAGCCGTACATGATTTGTAATGTGATCACTGGCATGTATCAGAGGCTGAAGCGATTGAAGAAGCACGCGTTTGCTGCAGTCGGACTGTTTGTGGGCGATGAACCGTCGAATCGGCAGATTTCAGGTGTTTGGTTGTGGCGTGGCACCCGCCTTGTGTTCTCTTACAGAAGTGCCTGGCAGTGTGACTACGACCTGTACGACTGGACATGTCTGGACCCGACTGATAGTGAGACCCGCGCCCTCATCACCAGCTACTTGTGCGGTGGCCGCAGTCTTCGTGATCAATCCGGCCGTCAGCTCGCTCATCTCAGGATCTTTTCTTAGTGTCCAATCACATTTTCCTCCAAAACGGTGCTTTCTATGCAATTATTTCTACCATTAGATTCGTATTAGACCGCTCAGGAAAAAGTTGTATAAATTATTTCCAGTCAAGCAATTTTCTAGTCCAGTCTTTTCAGACAACTGTTCTACTCAATGACATTGATGTTCTATATAATTTGTAAATATTTTATTAGCAAATCTCTGAGCAAATTTAAAGCTGATTGAAGTCCCGTTTTCATCACAGAGAATCCTCCGTGACGGATTGCTGATGAATTGCTTTAATTTTGTAATGGAATTGTTGAATTCGTACATTCTAGTCAATTTTTCCAATTCCTCTTGGGAGCAATAAGTATAGTCATTTAAGAAAACTCTAGTCCATTATTGATTATGAATTTCTTACATCTTGTGCAAATAATCCGATTTTTGACTTCCTATATATTTTTGAAATTGTAATTTCATCACCGGTTTATGATGTATATTATTATCATTTGATTTTTAAAGGTACTCAGATATTTCAGCATTGATTGCTATCAAACACATATTTCCCTAATCTGTAATAATTGGTTACTCTGATATGCTGAAATCATGCATTAGTTTTAGACAAGATGGGATTGTATACAATATACGATTGTAACAATCGATCAAAAAATATTATTATTCCCACTTGATAAAACTAACTCCATCAAGTCCTCATTTTAGCAGGGGCTCTTCCGTTTAATAACCACTTCACATACAAGTTTTTTTTTCAATTTATAAATTAATAATATAACTAAACATGTATAAGGCATTTTTAAGCAATTAATGACTGGAATTATTAGTGTTCAAGGTATTGTCTCCTTTTTCTATAGTAAAGTTTATTACAGAAATGTATATTCTCAACTATCTTTTACTTCTGAATCCAATGTGATGTATTCTGGCCAATAATTAATGGGAATCTTTATAATTTGTGATTCCTTCCACTAGATATGTGATATTGAAGCGATTATTCTATTTCATCGGCTGGTTTGTGAAGAAGCTTTTAATCAAATTTTCAGAAATTTTAAGTAGAAACTTTTGTTTATATGAATTATAAAAGTTGGAAGAGTTGATAGATATTGCAGTAAAACAACTGCTGGGAATTATATAATCTTATAATAATAATTACTATACATATAAAAGTGTTTTATAGCAATATTTTTACTCTTACTGAATTTTTGTTTATGTAGGAAAAACTAAATGCTGTTATAAGTTATAGATTAGTTTCCAATTTTTTACTTAGATATGTTTTTGAAACACATTAGAATATTTGAATAGAACGTTATTTTGTACATTGATATAGGTCCTATCGTTAGTATTTCTATTTGCATTGATTATATTTGAGCTTTATGCAAAACGTGATAAATCTTTGAAATTATATATAGCAAATTAATCAAAAGTGATTTTTATAATTTTATTTTTAGACTTGACATTTCAAAAATCATAGCTTTTATTCACTGCACTATTATTATTTATTTTATAATAACTGTACTATTTTATTTCTTAGTTTTTAAATGGTTGTTGAATAATATAAACCATTTTTCAACTTGATTTTTCCACGATAACTTATATGAGAATAAAACAGAAGCTTCTTGGAAGTCTGTGCAAATCTCGGAAATCAGTCAAGAGTCTGATGGTAATATTAGCGTACTGTTGAAAATGACCGTGACTGTTAAAAATGTGTCTGGCCGTTTCACGATTACGAATAGCAAAATTTCGGCCTTCTATAAATATTTTGACGTGTAATACTTCTTAGTATTCTTTAGCTGTAATTAGTTTAATTTGCAGATGAAGCAAAATTGGTAAGACTAAAGTTCATATATTATTAGAGTTTGCTCTAGTGACCTTTTTGTGAAATTAAATGATTTTTGATTGAAATATTCCTATTTTCAACTTGAGTTCTAGAACTCTCTGATACCTAATATTGTGGTATGAAATTCGGTGAACTTAAAAGCCTTATGAAATATTATATAAAAACATAACAGGGAAATGAATTAATATTGAAACTAGTACTTAGTCTTGTGCATTCCAAGAATCTATTGTTAACGATGTAATTGATTTATTAAAATGTCTTATCATGTCTACTTTTTTCATTTGCCCCGTACGTAGGTTTCTTTAATAAACATCAATTCACTCAATCAATTACATATTTGGACTGATGCATTTATAATTTACAACTACATGCCGTAAAATCAGAACCAACAGAACATTCAATTAGGTAAAGTCCTGCATAACAAATGGTAGAGTATTACAACCGGATATTTGCTTCTTCATCAATTACATTCACATTACATGTTGGAATGATTCACAGATAGTTGAAAATTCAAACTTCATGTGGTATGCTAGACTAATAATTTGGCATAATTTATTTTAACTATGATATTAATCTCCTTGGAATTAATTTCAAGGTTGGTACTTGCATAAATCCAATACAATATTTACTAATCATCAAATAATTCAATATGTCGAATTTTTTGTTTTGTTTTTTTGAACTCTCTTATTTTTTTCCCACAATATGCTTATAATTGTGAAATCTCCCACTCGGCAGTATCTCTTTTTTTAGTCTAGTATGCCTGCAAAGTATTCTGCTATACTATTAGTTTCATTATTCTTAATTTCTATTAATTTTGATTTTGATTTTTGATTTTCTAACGGTAGGTTTTTTGTTTTCTTTTGTTTTAGTTTAGCATCCAAAATCTTGTCTGTCAGTCCTGCAGCTTCATTAGGAACATCCAGCTAGCATCTTCCCGTGACAGCAGCTAACATGGTATCAAGCAAAATATTATTTATCCATCTGTTGTGTGTGCCATTGCAGTACTCTTGTACTTTTGACTGAGAGCCGAGAACATCCAATTTTTAATAAGAACTTGATTTTTATTTGTTCACCAGTCTCCTCAACTCATCCATAATTCAGTATAGTGTATTTCTATGTATTATTTGATAATTTGTATTATTAGAATTTTATTTGATTGCTATTCTTTTATAAGTATAGTGAGTCCTTGAGCCAAAACTCCCAAACATACTTCTTTCTTATTTTTGATCATTTACTTCAATAATTTAATGTAGCTCCTTTATCAGATTTCAATAGCTGTCAGAATTTGAATTGCTATAATGCAGTTTTCAATACCATCCCATGCTCTTTGTTTTACACAAAAATTTCTTGTGATAAGTGACAGCTATTGAAGTTCCATTCAAGTTCAGACCCAATGATTATGACTGAAACGTTTTCACACTTTGTTTACATTGCGTTTCTTAAATAATTTATTCATGGAGGTGTAACCTCCTTGAATTTATAGGCTACAATCCTTCATCTGAGAAGCACTTTTTCTCGATACTTCTATGTGTTAATATAACTATGAATTTATAAGGAAAAATGGTGACAAAACAAATCAATTTAGTAATGCTAGAGTACAACCATAGCTTCCTTTAATAGAAGGCCATGCCCTAATAATATGGCAACGTCGCACTGTAGTCACAGTCTTTTCATATGAAAGCATTAAGTACAGATACAAATCATGCATGTTGACTTGGTTTTTCTCTCTTTGAGCATAATTTTTTTTGAAAAACGTTCATGAAACTCTTCGTATAGAATTCCTTTTGTGTTTTTTGTAATAGGTTGTGATAGAGATAAGCAAGAAAGATAAAGAATAGACAGTTATTTATTAAAATAGCTTATGATTTGTAGCAAGTCAAATGGGAGAACACACAAGAAACGCATGCATTAGAACAGCTGATTGGAAAATGATCTCAATGCTTTTAAACAGACCCAATTTCCTACTCTACTTAGTTGTCATTTTTTAGGCCATGGCCTTCTATCAATAGTCTGGATGCCAAATGAGAAAAAAGGGGTAACCCTTTTTTGTGGTATGTCGTTGATTTTTTGTTAGATTTTGATGGGTAGATTCCGAATCCGAGTGATGCCAAGCTGTAAAAGTTGAGCATTTTTTGTAATTCAAGATGGCGGCCAAAATTTCTGTTCCATTTCTAGTCTACCACGATTTCAGTCAAAACGAAGCGTCGGACGAAAAAAATCATTCTTATCTTTTTTTAGTTAATTGAATCTTCAAGAGAATGGTATTAAACTTATGTCTCTATCCTTATTAGGAACGGAGTTTTAATTTTTCAAAAAAGAGGGTAATTTCCAAGAAAAATGAGAATTCGAGTATTTTTAGTTTTTGCTTGCCTAGATCTTCTGACGTATTCATTTGAATCGTGTGAACCAAACTCCCTCTGGGGATAATTTTGTCCTCTACAATTTGAGACCAAGTAGACCTCTCTATCTTGTATAGTTTTTGAACTAGGGCAGTAAAAAGATATCCTTGTATCTCAAAAACCCCTATTTATGGGGAAAATGGTCTCCAAAAAAATTTACACGTGCTTGTATTGAGATTTTATTTGGTAATAATGTATTCTAGATCAATTTTCAGCAGATAAGCCACTTACCGACCTGAATTTTGGTTATGTTCAATAGTAAGGACCCTTTAAGGATCTCAATCTAAGGATACCTCTAACTATTGTTAAAGTCATCGGATCTCAACAATTCATAGCTCATTCTTCTCAGCTCATCAAGGCGGTCTAAATTCATATACCATATGTTGAATTTGGCTAAAATTGACGAAAATCATTGCTGAGGCAAAATTGACTTTTTCATCATATACCAAAAAAATGCCAATTTTTGCTTACAAATGAGTATATCTACCGTCCTTTAAGATAAAAGATTGAAATTATCATGAAAATGTAGGGAAATTCTTCCTCTTTAATCTCGTTTAAATAACTTTCATGGCATCACTCATATAAGATTGTTCCATCAACTTACATGAATACTAGAATTCCATAAATTAATTTTTTTAATGGCTTGTCAGGCAATCAATAAATTGTAAATAAATTTTGGAATAAGATATTAACACGTTTTTAGGATCAATTTGTAAGCAATGATTAGTTCTAAATGTTCAATACTGTCAGGAACCTTTTCAACGTGAACCAAACTTGATTTGGAGACTATTGATTACCAGACAAACCATTGGAAAATGAATGTATGGAATATCAGTATTTTTTTAAGTCGATATAACTTTCTTAAATGCGTGATGCCATAAAAGTTATTTAAAGAAGAATGAAGGAAGCTATGATTATAATCATAATTCATCACAGCTGTGAAGAGTATTCAGTTAGGTACGTCAATTTGATGAATTTAACCTCTTTCTCAACTTTTGATATTTACATGAAAAGATCAACATTTAGTATTACTACAGCTTTCATTTTACACCCGAACAAACTCATTCACTTTCAAAAATCATTTTAACTTATGAAATGAGCTTTGACCGACAAATCAAAGATTTCCAAGAATTTCTTATAAAAGAAAAACGATATTTCGATGAAAATTTTGGTAAACCAGTAAGATATGATATCGGAATCGACGATTTCGAGGTTCTAAGAACTATGGGAAAAGGCACTTTTTCTAAGGTGGTTTTAGCTAGAATTTTGTATAATCTTGATCTTTGTGCACTAAAGATTTGTCCCAAGAAAACAATCGTTAAATACAGGCAAGTGGAGCACACACGCAACGAAAAACACGTTTTAGAAGTGATTAAATTTCCGTTTGTAATTCGACTGCTGTACTTTTTCCAAGATAATAGCTATCTGTATTTCGCCCTAACACTTGTTAAAGGAATTGAGTTCAATATTCGTCTCAGTCAGTTGAAAAAGCTTTCTGAAGTTGATGCAATTTTCTACAGTGCACAAATAGTTTTGACTTTGGAGTACTTGCATTATCTTGATTTGATATACCGGAACATTCGTCCGGAAAGCTTGGTGATCGCCAACAATGGATATGTGAAACTAATAGACTTCAAATTCTGCAAGCACGTTGATGAAAGGAAGGAGAGAACATACACAATCTGTGGAGGTCCTGAGTACTTGGCACCAGAAATAATACTGAGTCGTGGCTATGGAAAATCGTGCGATTTTTGGTCCCTGGGTGTGATCATTTATGAAATGTGCTATGGGTGCCCACCTTTCATAGCTAAGGATCACGTCAAATTGTATGAGAAAATAATAGCTGGTAAATATAAAATGCCAAGCGCCTTTTCAAAAGACCTGAGTAGCCTTGTTCACAAACTTTTAGAAATTGAAGTTTCTAAAAGGATAGGCAATTTGAAGAGTGGACTAAACGACGTTAAAAGCCACAAGTGGTTCAGCACAATTGATTGGGATATGATTTTGAATAGAAGTGTTCCTCCTCCCTATTTACCAAATAAGTTTGACGACCCGATCAAAGAAACTAAAGAAACTGGAGAATACTCCCCTTTGGACTTGCAAACAATTCAAAAAGATGTTTTTGCTGAAGAGTTCTTCGATTTTTAAATGATGTGATTGTCCTTTTATTGACAGGTTTTGATTACATTATTACCGTATTTAATGAACGTAAGACGCAAGTTATTTGTTCATCTGTTATTTTCCTGATATCATGTTCATCAAATTTTTTTATAAGTTGGAGCAACAAGCGATTTTTGAAAAAAATGCATGATCAGTAATACAAGAAATGGCAACGAAAATAAGTATTTGACATTTTAGAGAATGTACAATCAAATTAATTATTGTTCCCTATAAACTTAGAATGTAAAATTTTAACCCAAATACTGACGTTTTTTAGCAAAATGATCGGAATTCACTTGAATTGATTTCAAAATAATTCATGTTTTTTGTTCTGATAGGTATAATAAGCTATTTTAAATATGGCGATTATAATATATCGAGATTCAGTAGGAAAAGTCAACATTGGTCGACGAGAGTTTCCTTATCAAAATTTAATAGGTAGGCCTAGGGCTCTATAAAGACTCTATAAACTAGTATTTAAATATCACTCTATAAAATAGTCTTTATAGTTCCTTAGGTAGGCCTACTTCTAGGAGTTCTGTTGATTGTAAACCTGTAGATAATCATAAATATTTTTCCAAGAACGCAATTACAAAAACTTACATCTGATGATGTGTGAGATTACCGAACACGAAATAAGTATGCCCCTTTAAATTAATTTCCATTGAAAATTGAAGTGGAATCGACAATGTCCCAAGTTTTTTTCATTAATAAAATACTCATATCAAAGTTTACAGGGTAATGACTTCTATGAGATGAAAAACTGCTGGAAAGATGTACATAGGCGCTAATCCTGAAAATATTGAGGATGAGTTTGTCATTGGTAGGAACGATCACCATTGATTTTTTTTCAAATATGGAATAAGGAGTGTCCAAGTCCCGTTTCAGACACCACGACTTTTGGGTGACAGTTTTTTGTTTTCTTTATAAATTATACTAGATTGAAAAGATTAGCCATCTTAGTGTTTCCTTTATCTCAGGGCTACTGTTATCACTGTTTTCTTATTTTAACTAATTATAAAAGTAGCCTTTTCCAATTATTTTTTCAATGCATTACATGTTTCGACTATGACTACTTATTTGTTCATTCGCATTTGAATGACTATAAATTGTCGAAACATGTAATGCATTGAAAAAATAATTGAAAAGGGTACAGTACTTTGATAATTAGTTAAAATGAGAAAATAGATTGAAAAGAACTTGATAAACACATATGTTTGCCAAGCTTCATTCAATTCATTTAAATTTATAAAGACAACAAAAAACAGGACAAAATTACAAAAATCGTGGTGTCTGCAGCGGGACTAATACATGTCCCGGTACACCTGTTGATACTTTTCACGGCTATAAGTGTCATTCTACAGTATTATGATTAGGCTACGTTCAGTGTCAACAAGTTAACAACAAGTTAAGTGTAACTTACCATATTTTTTGGACACCTCAGTATTGCCAATAAAAACCAATTTTGTCAGGCGGTCAGGCCTATTATGATATGTAGGGCTTTTCTACCTCTCCAATGGAAGTAATATTGAAGAAATGATAATAATGATATTTTATGACCGTTGTTAATAGTGTAGGTCTACTGGCAGATGAGAAAAATGAAAATTACACAATAATATATTTATTTAGATAGATATTGTAAATTTTACTACTGTAATTGGATTAATTTCTCTATTATTTTATGTTCAAGTGTAATATGAATTGTTGAGGATGTATACCTAAATTTTATAGACAGTTGCGTTAGTTGAAATTACTATAATATCAATACTATAACGTGAGTAACATTATAATGCACGTGTCCAAACTCATCTCTCACTCACAAACATTTAAAGAAAGAGAGAGAGAGGGAGAGAAGGAGGAGTGAGTGATTCGAGACGATCCTCCAACAATGCAACAAAAGAAAATTGAAAAGAATCATGGAGGATCCATTAATTTTAAGTGTCGAGTTACTGGCTGAATATTATTTTCAAGTACCCGTATGGCAAAGTTGAGAACCGTCTACGCCTCCCCCTTTCCACCTCTTTTATAAAGCAGTTCTTCCCCTCCCCCCACACTCTGAGAGGAGCAATTTATTATTGGGATGATGCGTGATTTGAACAGTCTGCTGTTGACCGCTTCAAACTAGCTGGCCCTCAGTGACGATGGCTCTACTCAAAGTGGCTGTTATCAGTTTAGTATGGGGCGTCGTTATGATTTTTCCAAACTTTTCGGCGTCGTTTGAAACAGCACCCGTTGTGCGTGGCACGGTCTCTGGAGATTTGGCCGGAAAGTGGTGGACAATAGCACCCGGCCGCACAATCGAAGCCTACCTCGCCATTCCCTATGCTGAGCCTCCGGTGGGCCCCCGACGATTTAAGGTGAGTTTTCATCAATTTACCGTCTATCAATTATCATTATTATTAAATATCATCTATAGTCTGTCCTAGCAAAGAAGACATTTCGGCTGGATGGGAAAATGACTCCAGCTCAGTCAATATTTGTTCAAAAATTATTGATCTGGTCTCAATTATAGAAAACATTCTAATCTAGAATTTTAGACCAAATTTAATTTATGATTTCTCAATCAATATTGACCGAGCTGGGGAAATTTTCCCATGTTGTCAGAAAGTCTCCTTTGCTTGAACCGGTAGACTATATCAGTTTATATTATATTATTTGTTCACCCATCTAGCCTACTATTTGAAAACATCATAATTATTTGGAATTTGGAAAAGTCCAAATTTTCAATCTACGCATCAATTAAATAATGTGCAAACATCAATACATCACTAACAATGTACTTACATTTAGTAAATAATTGCTAAAATTAAAAATTATTTTATACAGTGTAATATGAATATAGGTATACACATTATTACAATACATGTTATTATTTAGTTACTGGACCCTATTTAGGCTATTCTGTCTGTAGGGATAACCTAGTACTTCAGGATCATAGTATTCGTATATAGGAATAGAACTTGAGGAATGGATGGAGTAGCGCCCCAAGAATTCGGATCTGGTCAATCAACCTACTAAGTTTAAAAAAAATTGAAAATTTCTATTATCAGGTTTTGAAATTTCTATTAATAATAATAATATCAGGTTTCCAGTCTCATGAACTTACTCTTATATTTCTTAAAATAATCTCCTCAAACAGAATTTTGAAAAATCGGGAATATTTACATTCAGATATGTAAATAATTTCATTCACTATCCCAGGAATCGATCTTCCACATAATAGTAGAACCAAATTTACATAATTCCAATTGTATTTCAATTAATTGCTAATTTATTCTCAACTTGAACCGATCTATATTATGTGTGAGACTTGTCCGATGTAACATATATTTATAAAAATATAAATATTTAGTCATTCTTCTGATAATTATTGTAAGGAGTTTGAAGCAAACTATAATAACCGATCAAATAATTTATGAAAAAAATGAAGAGGATATGAAAAGTAGTGAATTCAAAATAGGACTACAATTAAAAAATAGTTTTCACCATTATGAGTCATTCATCATTACAGATTGATTGATTGTGAGGAATTTATTCTGCAATTGGATTTTTAGATAAGAGACTGTGACAAAGTGGAGAGTATTATATACTGTAATACTTATTGTACTTGAAAAGAATACCTACTAGTAGGCTATTTCAGATTATAGTTGGCGTGTACCGTATTTGAAATCATTAAATTCGTAAAACATTACTTTTTGTTTAGGGGAGAGTGTTGAATCTATTTTTAAAATTTCTATTCTTTTTCTGAAACCATACAAAACAATGTTTTTTCAAATTATACAACTTATAATTCATACTTTTCTGCATTTAGTATATTTTTGCAGATCAATCAAATCATGTTTGATAAGGTTTTTCAAATTTAGAAAAAAATGAAAATAGGTTCAAGGTACACCACTCTCCCCTACTAGCCGAATGTAGCATGCGTGTCAATTTTCTTGAAGTGCTTTCCCAATTACATCAAGATACTGAAAATGTAAATCAGTCTAATAAGCTATTAAGCTTAAAATGTAATCCAGTTGAAAAAGGTTATTATTTTGACATTATGCTAAACTTAACTGGTAGGCTACTGTAGGCTGGCTACTTGATGAGAACAATTACCGAACCACTTTCGAAATTTTACTATTATTTTTGACATTTTGACATTTGAATTCAATGTTCAAAGAACTGTCAGCTTTTTACAATGGCGTGATTTAAAAACTGGAAGTTCTGTTTAGTTGATTGATGGTTGAAATTTTCACAATAGATCATCATCATTAGATGTGGATCTATTATTTTTCTCAAGGTTGGTAAAATAATATTCAAATCATGATGAATATTATGCTATAGCCTATAGATATATGCCTATAATCTCAATCAGATGAAAATTCATAATTTTTATTGGATGTTTCAAAATAAATACGGTACTGTAATTGGAAAAAGTACTTTAATGGAATCATTTATGATTGACTTATGGAAAGTTCCAAGGAGTAATTAAGAGCAAAATGAAGAGATGTAAAGTAGTAAGCCTCTGTGTAATTTAAAATGAAAAAACACACTTAAATAAAGCATACTTTACAACTTTATGGCGAAGCACTGATGTGTACGTTGTAATTAGAATATTGACCTTATAATTAAGTAGTCTTCTAGTCTACACTTATAAAAAGTACACACCAATTTCGACAGTCTGAAGCCTGCTATTATAGAAAATGTATATTAATCTTGAGGACATGAAAATCTATATCTATCTATATGTTACTTCTCCATGAATTAATTGCTTGATATAATCAAGCTTTTTTTTTTTTTTGAAGGAAAATTTATACAAGATAATTCTCTTATGAGAATCATAAGAGATACCGTTTAGCCTAAGAGCCTATATATACTGACTGAGATTGGAAAATAGCAATGCATAGAAACAAATGACAATACAAAAAAATGAGAAGATAACCTTGATAGAATATTAAGGAAGAGAATATGCTGTATTAGTCGTGTTTCTTATCAAGTAATAATGGTTTTCTATCACTTAAATCATGTGAAGACCTTCTGAGTGAAGCTATGACGGAAATTAATTCCATCTTTGGCAAATAATAATGCATAGAAGGCTTATTTGTATGCCATCACTATGACCATCACCTCTAGACTCTTCGAATTCGAAACAAGATAGGAAATGAGCATGAACCTATTATCTGACTATCATCAACATGTAATCTTTAATATTCTTCATCTTATTGGAATTGTTTTGCAATTTTTCTCTGCAGGATCCGGAGCCGTTTGGTAAATGGATGGGAATGTACAATGCAACCAATGAGCCAACAAAGTGCCTGCAAAGGAATTCCTTTTCGGCCGAAAAAGCAGTGGAAGGCTCTGAAGACTGTTTGTTTTTGAATGTCTACACACCTTCAGCTGTGAGTAGAACAACTTAGCTACATCCTTATTGTACTTATTATTCCATTAAAATGACTTGAAGATTGTGATGACTTATATTTAAAGAGTATCCTCTCTAATATAATGCTCGTATACAAGGGCGTATCCAGGATTTTTTCTAGGGGGGGAAAGCAATTTTTCTGCAGAATATAAGAAAGTTCCCCCTTTTCCCTATCTCTAGTGACGGGGTTCAGCCATGATATTGTTCAGTTACAATATATATTCAAAATATTTACTCTTAATTTGTAGTGCTTGATTTGTAAAATCAAAAGTTCTGTTACAGAGGCGGAAAACTGGTGAGGGGGGTCCGGGGGTTCTCCCCCGGAAAAAAACGAAAATTTGACTTCTCAAAACTCATTTTTAGTCATTTTTAAGCTTTTAGTTGAGTATTATTACCATTATTCCATTATTATTACCATTATTCTTCCATATTTTTAAATAATAAATTTGAATGATTTACTACAGGAGTAGGAAGTATTCAGAGGAACCTGTACGGTTTACCGGTGCGTACCGTCACAAATTAAGCCCGCATTTTATAATGAAAATAGAAAATTAGAACAATTTCTTAATTATTATACAATCAGAGCAATTTGTTAAAATTATTTGCTGGGTAAATAATTTCAAGTCCATCTATTTTTTATATTGATGGGTGGATGTGAATAGCTTACAATCTATTTTAACACAAATAATTTATGAACATTTTATTACTGGACTATATCACCGGGGTTATTACCGTACCTACAAGCTTTGTAAATACATCATTAGAAAGCTGAAATATTTATCTATTCAATGTATTATTCGCATTTGAGTTTTCTAGTTGGACAATGAATTTATGAATTTATTAGAGTTAATGTAAGATTTTGCATGTGATAAAATTTTTCTCATTTTTAAACCAATCTGAAGTCATCTATTATGGGTCTTGAACACATTTCTCCTGTATAAATATCGTAGAACTGTTCATGAAGAACATTTTAAGAGAAAAAAACTTGAGATATCACCAAAAAATATTAAATGGTTAAGGATTTAACGAAAATCTACATTTAATGGCCGCCATCTTGTTTTCTCGAGATGACAAGCATTTTTGAATGCATAATTATAGATATTCTGAATCTAAAGAGAAAAAGGAAGAGATTGGTACCATTTTCAAGTCTCTAACATCAATGAGACATGAAGGAAAATAGTTTTTATATAACATGTTAGTTGCCTTACCCCGCGCAAGCCCCTCTTTGGGTCTCGCTGTACCCTTCATCGAGGCAGAAAAAGCCTTGATAACCACATGGTTGTGAAGCTAAAAAATAGATCTACAACTTATAGATTTAACATTTTTGTCTATCTAATGCATAAAAAACTAGAGACAGAAAAACAAAAATTTTCATAAGAAATTCTATAATTTTCATATTAAAACATTTATAACTTATTATTAATACGTTTTGGGAGATATGTTTTATATAGCACATCTAGATAATTTTATAAGGAAGAATTTGAGAGAAAAATTGAAAGGTTATCTTCAAAAATGGCTGAGTTATGGCCGAAACAGTGAAACTCTGATATTCTCGGACGCCATCTTGGATTACAAGTGACGCACCCCTCGGAGAGCTTATGACCACCGATATTATTTTTCAAAACGAAGAGATTGATACCACTCCCAAACTTCTTTACTCAAAACGCACACGGGGATTACACTTGCCCCCGTACTATGTGTGAAGGAGTCAAAATGGGGTTTTTACCTAATGTCTTTATTCATTAAATTATTTACTTATTTATTCAATTATTCTATGCCCACTAAAACGTTTAATTCAAATTTAATTTATCTTCGTACTTGACGGTAGGTACTTCGTACTTCAATATTTCTCAACGTGCTAACTAACAATGGAAGCTTGTTTTGGAAATACACCAAAACTCTTTCCGAATTTCATTTAATAGGCTTGTTTTATCTATCGCGATTTTTCAAGTATATAATGATTTTCTTTTATAATTTGCTACTGAATAATGATTTCAAACAATCGGAGCACATTTTGAGACAAAAAAAAAAGATACATCAAATGCTGTTTTCAGAAAGTTGAACCATCTATAGAGAAAATGACTCCAGCTCGGTCAATATTGGTTCAAAAGTTGTTGATTTGGTCTCAATCGTAGGAAACAGTCTGACCTACAATTTGAGATTAAATCAATATTTTTTTAAACCAATACTGACCAAGCTGGAGTCATTTTCTCATCTTGCCTTATTTTATCAAAATAAACACTCACTTGAGAAAACATTCACTTAAAGGTTGTTGCTCATATTTTATATATAATTTTTTATTTTATGTATTCTTATTTTATAACATTACTTGGTAATGGAATGAGCCACTTTCACCATCCATTGTTCAGCTAGGTTGTTAAAATTCAGGGATCAAATTTTTGAGTCCCTGCTTCAAACACTTGTTGACAAAAAGAAAGCTCGCTCCGCTCAATTCGGCTGCCTCCGCATGTGCTTCCCTAGTTATAATTTAATTGGAGGAGATGAAGAAACGAGAGAAAAAATTACCATAATCTCTTCTCTACATCAGATATTATTTCAAATCCTTTAGCGTCAAGGAAAGAGTCTATCAAATGAAATTGATAAAGTTCTTGTGTATAAAATGTGTAAATTGTAACTTCCAAAATAGATCAGATTAGAGTGTTGCAAATTTGCCATCATTCATAAAACTTATCTCTTATCTGTTTCACTCCATATTCAAGTTGGATTTTTTAACTAGTTTCAATTTTAAAGAGTTTGATTCCGTTCTTTCAAATTTTCTCATTTTATTGTTAGGATGTATAGATTATTATCATTATTACTCTAAGTTTCTTATCAAAACTTTTTGGTTTTCATTTTTCCTTTTTCCTCCAATCTCAAGAATTCTCAATTTATTCCAATTATTTGATTAGATAGCTATTTTGGGATTTTCCATGTATGGTCAGTTATTGTACGAATAAATAACTAAATGAATAGAATTTGAGCCATTATCATTATTTGTCTTAGTTTCTTATCAAAACTTTTAGGGTTTTTATATTTATTTTTTCTCCAATCTCAAAAATTTTCAATGTATTCCAAATATTTGATTAGATATCTATTTTTGGGGGTTTCCCTGTATGCTCGGCTATTGTACGAAAAATAACTAAATAGAATTCTAGTTATTCGACAGAATTTAGCATTCAAGAGATAGCAATTATTATATCAAATCATGAAGTGAAAAATTAATAATTTATTATAATATTTCTTTTCATTCCAATATGAGTATAGGGCCTAACGCGCACTGGTACGACTCAGACCAGACCAAGACTCAGACCAGACCACAGCACTGGTCTGATGCAGTCAGACCAAGCTCAGACCAGACTCAGACCAGACCAAGATCATGATAGAAAACATATGATTAAAATCATTGCATGTTCAAGCAGTTCCATCATTAGCAAAGAGATAGCGCCAACTTCGTTTTAAATTTGTATCAATCATTCACGGGTAATTTAAATAATGGAATTCTAAGATTGACCACTGTTATATCATAATAACCATCTATCATTTCTCAATGAAGAAATGATAGATGGTTATGGTTATAACCACGAGATCATAGGACCTGTCTCTGAATTTCGGAAATAGCTACCGTACCAAAAGGATGGTAAAAAAATTGTTTGAATTTTAACTACATCTTTATTACAGTGGAACGCCGATTATACAAACTAATTGGGACCGGGATCAATTCAGATAAGCAAAAATTTGGATAATTGGACATGTAATTGTACTGTATTAAAGAAAAATAATGTGTTAAACTTTATTACATTTGAAAAGTACAGTGTAGTGATGTTAAATTAATATGGAAAGCAAAACACATACCACTGTACTAAACTACGGTACAGTAAATACAATTTAAAAAAAAGTAAGAAATGTTACGATCACGTCGTAAACGCTGGTTTTTGATTTATTACTATGCTTTTAAGACCGATTCGGATAATTGACAATTTGGTTAATCGGCGCTCGGATGATCGGCTTACTACTGTATATTATTAAAGCGAGCTTCTCCGAATGAACCTTATTTAAAATAATTATATCCACTGGCGGCTCGTACACTCGGAACAGGTGAAGTGCCCTTATCTTTCACTATACAGCACTTCACCTTTTTCGTGGGCACGAGCAGCCAGTGATTAGAACCTATTGTTTAAAATTTGATACATCCATTACCGGTACAAAAAAGGTTGATGTTTATACATTTTACTACTGAATTTACATGATTGATCAAAAGCCTGGCTGGTGTTGAAAATAATCTTGATTACATAATAGAGTCGTAATTAAGAATAACTATTATTACAGAATTCAAAACGCATTTAGTTCTATTGTACACACTTACAATATCTTCGTATAGTTACTCTATATTATATATAGTATGTATGTTAGTATAGTTATTATTAATTAACTAACTAACCAATAGTTCGTATAACACTGTACCGCATCGTTCGCTCGCCTATCCACCTGGACCCCTGGTAATATCAGGAGTGTCAATAGGACAGATAGGATCGCTTCGCTCGCCTGCAAATTCCAATTAAAACTGACTCGGTTTGTATACTCATAACTTAACAGGATCTTTTTGATTTCAAAAATTTTCAACAAACAATTCTAAATTCAATCGGAACCTGTCTAATAAATTTTTACATTTTCTCCCAATTGGTTATCGAAAAAAGCAAAGAAAACTAAGGAACCCTAAATATTGGTATCCAGCGGAATTTCAAAAAGCTGTTCTGAGAGTGCTTTTAAAGTCTAACTGAACATGCCATGAATGAGTGCCATTCCGCAAATTGTGAATAGATAAATTTAGATATTCAATAGGTAATTAATAAAATAGATAATTGACTAAGGATCAAAATATGCAATCCGCGATGCATCTTAAACTTTTGAAAACCTGATTACGGGCGTATTATCAAAAGGATTTGAAAAAGCATTCCTAGAATTGATGTGAACCTAAATTGGTGTCAGTATTGTAGAGAATTTCTATAATTTATTAACATTTTCTCTTTTGTACTCGTCTATTAAGTGTTCAATCTGATTTCACCTGTTCTTTTCTTAGTAAGAAAAATAGATCTTGTAGAATGAATACTGATAAGAACAAATGGATCTCATGCATAGATTAACGTGAACGAATAAAACAGGCACGGACTGGCCAACAGCAGCCAGTGAGCCGGTGCACCCTTCAATCGTACGCCCCTTGCGCCCTCGTGTGACGATAGCATCACCAGTATTATTCAAATGATAATTAATTTCATCAATTAGACATTTTATGATATCACTTTGTTGATCATTGATCAAGTATTGAGAATCTATAGAATTCAATGTTCTTATTTTCTCATTTGAATTTCCAATTACTTTAAAAAGTGATTGTATGAAAAAAGTGTAGGCTAATGAAAAAATTATACTGTAATAAAAAAGCGAAGTAATTTGATAATGAATTGAAACTTGAAAATTTCCAGTAAAATTATTTTTAAACCTATCAAAAATTTAGAGTATTCAGCTCAATGTATTGAAGTTCAATTTCGAATTTTGAAAAATAGGACATTCAATGGTAAGCTTTATTATAAACTAATAGAAACAATGGAAATTGGAATGAGTTGTTTGGAACTTTTCAAGAAATAAAAGCAGTGTATACTACAGTTTGTTTGTCAATGGCTCAACAGCCCAAGAAGGGCCTAGGCCTACGAGCTGGTTGCCAGTTTCATATTCACTCCACTATACAGTCAGTCCAAGCAAAGAAGACACCCCAGCAAGACGGGAAAACGACTCCAGCCCAGCCAATACCTGCTCAAAAGCCATAAATTCGAAAACAGAACCCACAGGCCCCCAACCAACACCGACCAAGCCGAAAGACATTCCCCCACCCCGAAAGAATGCCATCTCCTCCCAAACAGACCACACAGCAAGCGAATAATCATCAACTAGGATAGAGGTAACGTGTGGTCAGCACGGTGGTCCTCTCAGCCATAAGCTAGTCTTCACAACCAAGAGAAGGCGCAGAAAACCTCTACAATAATTACTATTTCTCCTGAGGAGGGAAACGACAGCCAACCTCCCAAAAGAGGTCATACTACAAGGAGTGTATAGGTCTAGTACTACATATTCAATCCACATTCTTCTTATTTCCCCCCTTTATCAACCAAAATTCCTTTTATACCATTTTCGAAACGTACTGAATCACATGAACAAAAATTGCTCCTACTTTCACTTGCTATTTTTCTCTATTGTCAAAGAAGCCAAAAAGGCTTTTCATAATTGAATTCCTGTATGATGAGAAATTAATTGTGATGTTCAATAATTTTCTTCAATGAAAAATGACAAAGAAATTCCATTTTCAAGCTTTCAAACATCAATAAAGTTCACCATCAACAAAACATTCAAGGTCAAAATTTAATTTTTATCTAAAGACGACTCCCGAACCCCTCGATTTTATGGGCTGAGACTAACCCCCTCCCTGATCAACCAACCGCCTCAAGGATGCGCCCTTTCATAAGTGGAAGGCATCGCCCTTTTAGGATTCCGAGTCCGGCCCTGGAATAGAAGTTAATATACATAATGAATTCATAGATATCAAGAAATAGTACAGACTTCGCCTATTTTTTCTATCCTAGTTATATTAATAATAATTTGTATTGTATTATCAATGGATAGATGAATAAAATGGAATTTTAGTCCACTTTCTTATCTATTTCTTATTAGAAAGAGTTTTTTTCACTTTTCCTCTAATTCTATAATTTTCTACATTTTAATGCGGTCTTCTATATTTTTTCATCTTTCCTTCTTATCTCTTTGATTTCATAAATTAGCCGTTCAGCATCAAATATTTCGAAAGACATTTTGAGAGAAATGAGAAAAAAATGAAATGATACAAAAGATGACTATTCCGTTTCGTGAAAAGCAACACAAATTTGAAAATGAATGTTCAGCCTTAGGCTGAACGCGCACTGCTACGACTCAGACCAGACCAAGACTCAGACCAGACCAACTTGCAGCCAGAGAAACATGGAATTACACGTGATCAAATGGAGATCACATGAAGTAACGCGCACTAGTCAGACCAAGACCAGACCAAACGCAAGACCAGAGTCAGACCACAGCTGTATACTTTCAATGTTAAAGGCACACTAGCGCGGCCACTATTCCAAATTTGGAACCAAATCTCTACGGCCAGAGAAAACATTGGAAGATAGGAGAATTGCGTTTCAGGCCAGACCACAAATTTTTTTCTGGTCTGGCAAGACCAAACATCAGACCAGCTGGTGTACATTCATTTTCAAATTTGTGTTGCTTTTCACGAAACGGAATAGTCATCTTTTGTATCATTTCATTTTTTTCTCATTTCTCTCAAAATGTCTTTCGAAATATTTGATGCTGAACGGCTAATTTATGAAATCAAAGAGATAAGAAGGAAAGATGAAAAAATATAGAAGACCGCATTAAAATGTAGAAAATTATAGAATTAGAGGAAAAGTGAAAAAAACTCTTTCTAATAAGAAATAGATAAGAAAGTGGACTAAAATTCCATTTTATTCATCTATCCATTGATAATACAATACAAATTATTATTAATATAACTAGGATAGAAAAAATAGGCGAAGTCTGTACTATTTCTTGATATCTATGAATTCATTATGTATATTAACTTCTATTCCAGGGCCGGACTCGGAATCCTAAAAGGGCGATGCCTTCCACTTATGAAAGGGCGCATCCTTGAGGGGGTTGGTTGATCAGGGAGGGGGTTAGTCTCAGCCCATAAAATCGAGGGGTTCGGGAGTCGTCTTTAGATAAAAATTAAATTTTGACCTTGAATGTTTTGTTGATGGTGAACTTTATTGATGTTTGAAAGCTTGAAAATGGAATTTCTTTGTCATTTTTCATTGAAGAAAATTATTGAACATCACAATTAATTTCTCATCATACAGGAATTCAATTATGAAAAGCCATTTTGGCTTCTTTGACAATAGAGAAAAGTAGCAAGTGAAAGTAGGAGCAATTTTTGTTCATGTGATTCAGTACGTTACGAAAATGGTAAAAAAGGAATTTTGATTGATAAAGGGGGGAAATGAGATGAATGTGGATTGAATATGTAGTACTAGGCCTATACACTCCTTGTAGTATGACCTCTTTTGGGAGGTTGGCTGTCGTTTCCTCCTCAGGAGAAATAGTAATTATTGTTGCATTACACTCTAACTGATTAACTGCATTTTATTTAGAGGTTTTCTGCGCCTTCTCTTGGTTGTGAAGACTAGCTTATGGTTGAGAGGATCACCGTGCTGACCACACGTTACCTCTATCCTAGTTGATGATTATTCGCTTGCTGTGTGGTCTGTTTGGGAGGAGATGGCATTCTTTCGGGGTGGGGGAATGTCTTTCGGCTTGGTCAGTGTTGGTTGGGGGCCTGTGGGTTCTGTTTTCGAATTTATGGCTTTTGAGCAGGTATTGGCTGGGCTGGAGTCGTTTTCCCGTCTTGCTGGGGTGTCTTCTTTGCTTGGACTGACTTGCAACCAGCTCGTAGGCCTAGGCCCTTCTTGGGCTGTTGAGCCATTGACAAACAAACTGTAGTATACACTGCTTTTATTTCTTGAAAAATTCCAAACAACTCATCCCAATTTTCATTGTTTCTATTAGTTTATAATAAAGCTTACCATTGAATGTCCTATTTTTCAAAATTCGAAATTGAACTTCAATACATTGAGCTGAATACTCTAAATTTTTGATAGGTTTAAAAATAATTTTACTGGAAATTTTCAAGTTTCAATTCATTATCAAATTACTTCGCTTTTTTATTACAGTACAATTTTTTCATTAGCCTACACTTTTTTCATACAATCACTTTTTAAAGTAATTGGAAATTCAAATGAGAAAATAAGAACATTGAATTCTATAGATTCTCAATACTTGATCAATGATCAACAAAGTGATATCATGAAATGTCTAATTGATGAAATTAATTATCATTTGAATAATACTGGTGATGCTATCGTCACACGAGGGCGCAAGGGGCGTACGAAGGGCGAAGGGTGCACCGGCTCACTGGCTGCTGTTGGCCAGTCCGTGCCTGTTTTATTCGTTCACGTTAATCTATGCATGAGATCCATTTGTTCTTATCAGTATTCATTCTACAAGATCTATTTTTCTTTCTAAGAAAAGAACAGGTGGAATCAGATTGAACACTTAATAGACGAGTACAAAAGAGAAAATGTTAATAAATTATAGAAATTCTCTACAATACTGACACCAATTTAGGTTCACATCAATTCTAGGAATGCTTTTTCAAATCCTTTTGATAATACGCCCGTAATCAGGTTTTCAAAAGTTTAAGATGCATCGCGGATTGCATATTTTGATCCTTAGTCAATTATCTATTTTATTAATTACCTATTGAATATCTAAATTTATCTATTCACAATTTGCGGAATGGCACTCATTCATGGCATGTTCAGTTGGACTTTAAAAAGCACTTTCAGAACAGCTTTTTGAAATTCCGCTGGGATACGCCCAATATTTAGGGTTCCTTAGTTTTCTTTGCTTTTTTCGATAACCAATTGGGAGAAAATGTAAAAATTTATTAGACAGGTTCAGATTGAATTTAGAATTGTTTGTTGAAAATTTTTGAAATCAAAAAGATCCTGTTAAGTTATGAGTATACAAACCGAGTCAGTTTTAATTGGAATTTGCAGGCGAGCGAAGCGATCCTATCTGTCCTATTGACACTCCTGATATTACCAGGGGTCCAGGTGGATAGGCGAGCGAACGATGCGGTACAGTGTTATACGAACTATTGGTTAGTTAGTTAATTAATAATAACTATACTAACATACATACTATATATAATATAGAGTAACTATACGAACATATTGTAAGTGTGTACAATAGAATTAAATGCGTTTTGAATTCTGTGATAATAGTTATTCTTAATTACGACTCTATTATGTAATCAAGATTATTTTCAACACCAGCCAGGCTTTTGATCAATCATGTAAATTCAGTAGTAAAATGTTATAAACATCAACCTTTTTTGTACCGGTAATGGATGTATCAAATTTTAAACAATAGGTTATAATCACTGGCTGCTCGTGCCCATGAAAAAGGTGAAGTGCTGTATAGTGAAAGATAAGGGCACTTCACCTGTTCCGAGTGTACGAGCCGCCAGTGGATATAATTATTTTAAATAAGGTTCATTCGGAGAAGCTCGCTTTAATAATATACAGTAGTAAGCCGATCATCCGAGCGCCGATTAACCAAATTGTCAATTATCCGAATCGGTCTTAAAAGCATAGTAATAAATCAAAAACCAGCGTTTACGACGTGATCGTAACATTTCTTACTTTTTTTTAAATTGTATTTACTGTACCGTAGTTTAGTACAGTGGTATGTGTTTTGCTTTCCATATTAATTTAACATCACTACACTGTACTTTTCAAATGTAATAAAGTTTAACACATTATTTTTCTTTAATACAGTACAATTACATGTCCAATTATCCAAATTTTTGCTTATCTGAATTGATCCCGGTCCCAATTAGTTTGTATAATCGGCGTTCCACTGTAATAAAGATGTAGTTAAAATTCAAACAATTTTTTTACCATCCTTTTGGTACGGTAGCTATTTCCGAAATTCAGAGACAGGTCCTATGATCTCGTGGTTATAACCATAACCATCTATCATTTCTTCATTGAGAAATGATAGATGGTTATTATGATATAACAGTGATCAATCTCAGAATTCCATTATTTAAATTACCCGTGAATGATTGATACAAATTTAAAACGAAGTTGGCGCTATCTCTTTGCTAATGATGGAACTGCTTGAACATGCAATGATTTTAATCATATGTTTTCTATCATGATCTTGGTCTGGTCTGAGTCTGGTCTGAGCTTGGTCTGACTGCATCAGACCAGTGCTGTGGTCTGGTCTGAGTCTTGGTCTGGTCTGAGTCGTACCAGTGCGCGTTAGGCCTTAGAGTGCTTTTCAATTTTCATACAGCAGACAGTGCCGAATACTGAATTTTTCACGTTATAGATCATTGGCCTATTGAGTTATAAAAAATAACGAAGCATTCTGGTAGTGGAAATGATAAATCACTCACAGAACAAAATACTGGGTTTTCAATTACACATCGTAAATAATTGAGCTGTCAAATCAATCATCTAAGTCAACTTGTATATTTTGAAGTGATGTTGATGATTTATTATGGTTTCAAACGTACCGTACTTATGCTATTCCTTTTTTAATTATAATGTATGATAATGAGAATCTGATGATCAGAGCTATTTTGATTGATGGATGCAAATTACTACTGAAGTGATGCTTTTTTCAGACCCCGAGTTCTGGCTACCCTGTCATGGTTTTTATACATGGAGGGGGCTTTGTTGATGGAGACGCAGCTAGTGACTTGTACGGACCGCAAAAATTGCTTGTCAAGGACATCATTCTTGTTACATTGCATTATAGATTGGGATTCCTTGGTGAGTTGAAACTTCTACTATAATGACACCTT
>CM029547.1:17325629-17356465 GCA_017141385.1 Sogatella furcifera | reverse complement strand
AAAGCACTTTGGGAAATTCATCGAAAAACCAGCTATAAAATCGTCATGTATCACTTTTCACGTGATTTTTCTTCATACAGTATTTAATTAGATCGTCCTAGACCAAAAATAATTACCTATAATTTTTTATCAGGAAAAGTTTCTATGAAAATAATTTTTTTCAGATGATGAGTAAAGCACTACGTACCATACCTTTCTACTGCATCAATAATCACACATGATTTTCTCAGGTGAATCTTGCGATCAGGCGATTAGACTCAATCATAATCATTAATGATTTTTATTGAAACACAGTTAAAAAAAAATCACTTTACTTAATGTAGTATGATGTTGACTGGAATCCAGTATCTTTGTGGTGAAAATATTTGAAGTTAATCCAGTTGCAAATTTGAAATCTCCAAGTGAGAATGAACTGCCTGTAAAAATAATGATGAAATTAATTACACTTAGTCTATTCATTAGAAATAATAATTCATAAACGTACATTTACTTAATGTGGCTTGACACTTAAATTTCAATCATTGAATATTGAGCAAGTATCTGCTGTACGAGTTGCATGAATTTTGACAAAATTATTCCACCTGTAATGCTAGAATCATAAGGCCTAATGCTAGAATCCACCAAGTAAATGTCAAAATCCACTTGGAATAAAACTTCAAGTTTTTCAAAAGGCTTCTGCACCGTGCAGCAACTCTTGCATTTGAAGATAATCTATTGCCAGAACCCAATTTAACAGTGTATATTTTAAGCTCTTCACCAAGGAAGAAAATTACAGAAATAGTAATCTTGCTAAAAGATTAAAGTAAAAAATTATTGCTAAGTTAGGTAAAGCTAGTAGCCTACTCATCGTAGTCAAGTACCAAGTATAATGTAGCCTATAATTTGTTAGACTAATTCAGCATTCAATTACTGTTTTATGCCTCTAACAAGAGAGAATGATCCCTGTTGCCAAATTTCAAAAGCTACAGATACAGCTCAAAAAGTTACAGAAAGTATTAGGTCTACTATAAAGCTCAAAAAGTTACAGATAAGTTTTAAATGCAGATTGATGAGAATATTGGGTTCTTAATATTAAACTAGAATAATATTGCTGAAAACTCACCAAAATGTTAATTCGTGGTCCTAAGTTAACTGGATATTAAACAGTAATAATCAATGAGATTCAACTACTAAACATAACATAACCTATTTTGTATGTGATAATCTGATGTCTCTGATACAGCCTCTAGCAATAAAACAGCTCTGTATCATTCTGTATTTAAAATGCAACACAGTAAACGTCTCCAAAACATGCTGTATCTAGATCGAGAACTGATGTGCAACGGTGTAGCTAACTGTGTATCAGCCTGCAACGCGATTTTGGAGTTTGTGATTTTGGAGTTTTTGAAACACCTCAAGTCCAATTTCATCGGCAACCCAAATTAACATTGTGGAGTTTTTGATCCTTGGAGCTAATGAGGCACTCCCACGCAGACCTCAGACGACAGACAACAATCGAAATCGAACAATCTAGAATCTAGATTCAGATTAAATTTTTGTTGGAATCCTCGAATTTCATCTAGGCCTACTGTCAGCTATTTGGAATACACTTTCCAGGTAATTTTCTAATCAATAAATTTTCAATTCAATTTCCAGTTTCAAGTTGAGTTGTTTGAGAAATTACTTTTCGACCTTTCATCATTACTTTCATGAAACTTGCACAATATTGAGTCAGATAAGATAAAAAAAATTATTTCAAGTAACGAACGGTCTATAGTCATATTTATTAAACCTCCTCCAAATTTTAGAATTTCATATTATTCTAAATTATTGAATAAATATTGGAAAACCGCATGTTATGTTTGGATTTAATTTGGAGGTTAGGATTATTTCTTCCACTTGACTTTGTTAACTTACCAAATTCATCAAATTAAATTTGAACAAATTTTGTAGTTCCAATTTTAAACTAAGAATAAAATTCTATAAACAATGTAATAAAAAATGCTTGTAATTGAAATAACCAAAGTAAGTTATAAATGAATAATTATAATATAGAAGTTCATCTATAACTTACCTAATAAAATTGTAGCCTACGGTAGGCTGACTTAGGATATTCAGTAATTCAGTTTTCTTAATCCATGACCAGCGCTTGCTGGATAGAATGCATAATTAGAACAATTTCACTCATAAAAAACACACGATCGAGATGGGTGGCAGTCAACTCAAAAAACGCCTCTCCATTGAAGTGGATTGTCTTTTCATTCAGGGAGTAAAGCGGCAGGTTCACAAGCTTTACCCAAAGCACCCTCTCAAATAACTCAACTACCTACTTACGGAAACTCTCAGGCATCCTGTAGAATATCTTGAGTGCACTGACAGGAAAACTACTGTGTGACTGTGTAGGTCTTGCATGCGGCACTGGCGGTTCGTACCCACGAAACAGGTGAAGTGCCCGTATCTTCTACTGTCCAGCACTTCACCTGTTTTGTGGGCACGAGCCGCCAGTGGCATGCGGCAGATCAATGTCACCCCGTCTTCGTGTATTTTGAATGTGCACTTGTCTTTTTTGAAGATAGGTGTGCTGTCCTCTTCTTAACAGTGACAGGGAGCTAAACAGATACTGACTGTAGACTGTCATAATCTTCAGTCTCCTGAAGATCGGTGCACAATTTTCAAGCCGATGAGAAGCAGTGATGATCTGGAGCACCTTTTTCTACAGGAGCAGAATCCTTCTGCAGCCCCCTGCGTGACCCTACTGCACAATACCATAGTTAATATGGCTGTGGAAAGAGGCCTTGGTATGCTGTTACAAGGTACTCCTGGAAAACATGACTTCTCAGCATAGGCATCAGGAAGGTCACTCTTGACAGTCTATTGCATATCAATATGCGGCTCCCATGTTATTTATTGACTTTTTACAAGGTTAATGTTAGTGTGGCATCTATCATGAACCCAAGCAGCTTCACACTACAATCCCCTACATAGATATTGTAGGCATAGTCCGGTTCAAATTGAATAGTTTCAAAAATCAAGAAATCATACACTTTATTTGTTATGCACTTTATAGATGGTGCTGTACATTGACTTCTTTTGCCAATCGCTTGGATTGGATAGAAATTTTCACTATAAGAATAAATTACAACTTGAATATTTCGTTTCAGAACTAACTCTTGATGATGTTGGCCTCACGACTTTGTAGCTTGCACCTAGCACCACTCGGAAGGACATCTATTATCCGAGTGGTGCAAAACAGTAAGCTGCCTTCGACAAAAAGCACAAGCAATGAACTGTTTCGACTCTACAGCAACCAGGGCAGAGGATCATGGTCTAGGGCATCTCCTCGTAGACGTACCATCAAGGAAATCGCCATGCAACCAGCATCTGGCACAGGTACTATATTAATTTTCTCTAAGGTGCAAATCAACGTACGCCTAATATTATTATTTATCCTGGAAACCACCATTCTTAAAAACCAACTTCCATACTCGGATAAAATCAGCACAGTTGAAACAAGAGGAATAGGAATAATAATTATATGCCTACCACAGTAAGTTATAACTCGGACTACAGAAATATAGTAACAATCCCTAATGTATATTATATGAACCATATCTCTACAACCCTGTAATAAAAAAACTAGAAACAGTTGAAAATACAACTGATCTCTAAAAATACTCAAGCTTGAGCCCAATGAGTGATTAACTCTTTATGCTGGAGGTAGAATGAATGGCCGATTCCCGCAGTCTTGGGGTGCTGGTGAAGACTACTAAAGGCTACTGAAAGATTGTTAGTTTCTAGCGAAACAGTTCATATTTACTGCCAGTAGCTAGTTCACATTTTTAGTATAGGCCTATTCGCTATGAGATAGAGTGTAAACTATCAATTTTGTTCTGTTCAGCTTTCAACGTTGGCACAGCAGCAGTGGCGGGCGGAGCAGCTGTCGGAATCGGTGCGTTGTGCTTCTACGGATTGGGCTTGGCATCCAAACCTGGCGCCATGGATCAATCAATGTTAGTGTGAAATTGCTATTCTATTATCACCAAAACTAATGAATTCTAAGTATTCTAACCTCTACCAATTTGTATTGATAATAACATATTTTATTTAAGGGTGTTCCGAAAAATTCATTTTTTGAAATCACAATGGGAATTGAAACGGAGTGTCTGGATTTATTCAAAATCAGCTTAGCTAATAATATTCGTGTAACCTGGCTGGCTCAGGTCTAGTGTCAGAGTTTTCAGGGCCTCTGAAATGACTTAACGACTGTTTTCAGGCAGCCGGGACCAGCTAATGAAAACCGAACACGAACCGATTTAAAAAAACAATTTCAAACTTTCAACATGACAAACAGTATGCTAGACCTAGGGACAGTCAAAATGAATTGGATTATTATTTTCATAACACGCTTTATAGTCGTAGATAAAATAGTGTAAGCAATATTGTATTCAGCCTTTAAAGCTCTTGATGAGATATTTAGAGCACTGGCTCGTGCACTCATAATACAACCGTTGCATATATTATCATCCTAATTAACATCAACATTTTTTTGTGTGGTGGGTCTGGTTGTTCAGTGAAAGCGGATGCTAGGTGATTGCAATGTCAAGTTACAAACACTATGGACTGCTTTCGGATGGGTGACCACAGTATATGTTTGTACATATAATATACTAAGTGTTCTGACATAAACAAAAGTTATGTCAGCTTTTCGACAAGGACCAATTCAGGTCCACTTCTCACTGACAACAGTCAATCCAGTCTCTGGTCATGATGAAGAGAAGAAGTATGAAGTAAGTAAGTATGTGACCAAGGCGAGTGGAACCTACCCTTGGGTAGCTCCCCACAACAAAAGCCATATGCATATTTATATTAAAATTGAAGAATCAGTTTTAAAATTGTGAATTTTGAAAGATCCTCCTGAATTTCGGGGTTTTGTTCATTTCAGGATGTGGCCCGAGTATGTGAAGGAAAGAATCAGATCAACCTATATGTATTTTGGATCATCAGTGGCTCTCACAGCAGCCAGTGCTTACGCTTGCTTCAATTCACCAGTCATGGTCAAATTGATGATGAAGAACTCTTTAATGGTAAAAAGCTTCATTAGTTTTTTAACTAATCGTTATTATTGAGAGAAACCTCAACATATGTAGGCTATGAACTTATTACGAGTAGTGAATGGCCTAGTTATCTTGCCGGTATCTGATAGCAATATCAGATGAGTGACGTGCAACTTTTTTCCTGTGCGTGAGTAATGAAAATGATGTTGACTACTTGAGGTAGCCGGGACCAAGGTAATTAGAATAGAAAGGTATGAGTCATCAACATCGTAGCCGGGAGGAAACCGTGAGTTTTGATGTCATTGGCACCACAGCTGTTTAGCAAACCTTGAAGTTAGGAACTTCGTCTGCTCCTTGTGCGTTTCAACTTGGTTCCAATCGCTGATGTTGTAAATTGATTTTTCTATGCCTATTTGAAAAACGTTTTGGCAGTAGCTATTTGGCCCATGTTTATTTTATTCACATACAATCCATCTATTACCAAACCTATTCTTGTAATCTCTTTCCCCATAATGTCTTGAAATAGAAATTTTTACCTCTTTTTTGAAAAGATTCTGTACTAACAAAACCCACATGTTCACAAAAAAATGATGCAGTGATAACATAATAGCTGTTCAAATCAGACTGCATATTTTCCGTGACTTCAGAAATTATTTTAATCTAATTACTTTGATTGGAATACACAAGGAACAGACGAAGTTCCTAATTTCTAGGTTCGCTAAACAGCTGTGGTGCCAATGACGTGAATACTCACGGTTTCCTCCCGGCTACGATGTTGATGACTCATACCTTTCTATTCTAATTACCTTGGCCGGGACCAAAGGCTTATCGCCTCCTCCGAAAGATGGGGTGGACGTGATTGTGGTGTGGTCAAAGAATTTGAACTCGAGTCCTGTTGATTATTAGACCGGCACGTTATCACTCACTCCAACGAGCCACCCATACTGTTTCCCCGTTTACGAGTGACCACGGCATGATAATAAAAATTCCTAGTGTTTCGGAACCACCTGAAATTGTAGGTTCATTCATCCATCATCATCGTCGTCATCAGAATGATGTGAGCATCATCTCAACAGAAAAATATATTTGCTGTTTAGATGTTTTTATGAAGTATCTTTCTGACATTAATTTACAATTATAGTCCATTCATGATGACGAGATAAACAAAAGCTCTGCATGTGTATGTGTGCGACTGGAGTGGCTTCGTTTTAGGCACGACATGAACAAGTCACAGCAATGCCGAAATCCCGAATTTTGTTGTCGGGACTTTAACCAAAGCATTGACAAAAAACTTTTACTATAATTGTTTGTTCATTTTAGGTTCATGCTGTCGAGAGACAACCGAAACAAGCAATTTCCCAATGTGTATCTAAAAAAACGATTACTTAAATATACTTATTCTGAATTGCCTACAACAAAATCCGAAATTTCGGCATTGCTGTGACTTGTTTATGTCGTGGCTAAAACGAAGCCACTCCAGTCGCACGTACATACACACATGCAGAGAATGCACACGAGCCATCGTGAATGGACTCTAAATTTTATTATCCAAGTTGGAATGGATAAATGAATGAAATATTAATAATTCTAATCGAATTCTCCGAAATGGTATCAATTGGTTTGAAGACCTTCGTTTAGTGATGACGAACATTGACAACAAACGATTTTCAGCAGATAAAAATTCGTTGACCAAGGTCTTGAAAACAATTGATACCAGTTCAGAGAAATCGAATTGAATTATTCATATTATTGTGCTGGTTATGCCAAAATACCTTGGAATATCCCTATTTCCATCTTTCTTGAATGAAATAATGCGGCTTCTCATTGAAATGTAAATATGCATCAATCTCATATTATTTTTGAACTGTTTTTTTGTCTAGTGCTACTATCAATGTATGTTGATAGATAAAAATCAAAATCATATAGTGTCCAACCATGAAAATCAACCATGTTGAGTTCGAATACAAAATACTAAAAGAGTGTACTGTATTTTATATTCATCTGTTTATACTTGATCTATTACGTTCGTTTGCTTGTATTTGCAGGCAATTGCATTGAGTTTGGCTGCGATGATTGGTACATCGGTTATTGCTAGGAGCATTCCTTACACAGAAGGCTTTGGATTGAAGCAGGCCGCCTGGGCTCTGCACACCAGTGTCATAGGAGCAGTCATCGCGCCCATCTGTTTCGTAGGAGGCCCCATCCTAGTTAGAGCTGCTTGGTAAATATATTCTTGCTTTGTAATTATTATTAATAATAAAATTCGTGCATAGTAGAAACTGAAATTGTTCTATTGTAGAAATAAAAATTCTCAACAATCTCAGAATTACAAAATAAAATGAAATGCCAATTGAGTAATTTCATCTCGAGGTACTAAACTATAATACCTTATTCACTTGAGACAAAATTAACTAAATTTTTGCGTATGTGTGATTGTGTGTATGCGTGTAAGTATGGGTTGGCTACCTCAGTCACGACAAACCATAACGCCACAACATTGGCAATGCGTATGTATGCGTGTATGTCGGTAATTATGTTCATGGGGACCGACTGTGTCATATGCAATAATTATCATTGCAACAGAAGCCGTCCTGTTTACTTTGTGGGGTGATCGTGAATGATGTATCATATAGTATTATTTACTAGTAATATATTATTTAGAATTTGTGATTGTGCAGGTACACGGCCGGCGTAGTGGGTGGGCTGTCGTTGGTGGCTGCTTGCGCACCCAGCGAACAGTTCCTGAACATGGCGGGGCCGCTCAGCATGGGCCTGGCGGTAGTGTTTGCCGCCTCCCTCGGCTCTGTCTTTATCGCCCCCACCACCGCACTCGGCTCCGGACTCTACTCCATCAGCCTTTACGGCGGCCTGCTCCTATTCTCCGGATTTCTGCTCTACGACACGCAGAAGATCATCAAGAGTGCCGAAACTCATTCGCCTTACGCCATGGAGAAATACGATCCGATCAACATGTCAGTAATGCACACATTTTTCCAACTTCTTGTTGAAAATCCACTTTTTTATTCCATTAATGTTCTGCATCCTATTTACAATAACTTGAGACGAAATAAACAAACTCTGCGTGTGTGTGCGTGTAACGGTAGGTCTTCTTCCCTGCAAAACGGTCGGCCGAAGTTAAACAGCTGTAGCCAATTAAAGTTCAAGATAAGAGGCTACAGCTGTTCAACCGTTTCGCATGGAAGAAGACCATTACACGCACACATACGCAAAAAGTTTGTTTATTTCGTCTCAAGTGATCGTGAATGAGGTATAGTATGTACTGCTTTCCTTCAGTTCCCCTTTCATTTCCTTTACGGTAACATTCTCTATGGGTAGAACTCAAATTAATTTTTTCACAACTTACGATTTAATACGTCTAGTTGCACAAAAATTAAATTGAATTTAACCGTAATTTTTATCATCTCACAGAACCAATTAATGATCGTTCATGGATGTTCGAACAATTTACTGGCTTAAAGAAGAGCAAGTTTCACGTTCTTATTGTACGTAATTTTTCATTCACTGTTATTAGTATGAGTAATTCAGAATCACATCGAACTCCCTCCAGCAATATACCTTTGAATTCAACAGTTGACTTGTAAGTTATCCATACAATGCAATACAGTAATAAACTATATGATATGAAGGGATATGTGAGGATGTTATATTTGAAAATGAAGGTTATTCTTCTTGGTACAATTAGATTGCGTTCATAGCTAGTTTTTTATTATTATAAAGTTAGGATTTGCTTTGATTTAGAATTTTATGGTTGATAATTGAAGAATTATCTATCACAAATATTCAACAATAATTAATTTTTTTTCACAGGTCTATGGGCATCTACATGGATACAATCAACATCTTCATAAGAATTGCTACAATTTTGAACAATGGTGGCTCATCAAAAAGGAGATAAGTCAATTTAGAACTGATTATCCTAGAAAATTAATGTAAACTATAAGAATTCATCATTTTCATCTGCCAATTTCGTCAAAATATTTATTTTAGTTCTGATCATGGTTGACATAAAGCAATGTATTATACTCCTTTCAACAAAAATTTGTAAGCTTATTAATCAAATGATTTGATGGAAAAATTGTATTATACTTAATTTTTCACAATAAATTGTAAGATTAAAATAGTTTGAAATACGAATTACTGTTCCAAATTATTGTAAAAACTTCATCCACAATAAATCAGTTCATTTGAACTCAATATGCGCCTCATTTTCATTTCAACTTATCTTATTAATAGCTACAAAATATGTTTATTTTTTAAAATTTTACGATCAAAGAATTGTAAAAGAATGATGGAACCGAACAATCTCCTACCATATAAATTCTGTTTGCCAATCTTCAAAACGGTGTGCACACAGTGATAAAACTATTGCCAAGATGAAAATGATTTAAGTATAGTCTGTCCAAGCAATGAAGACCCTCTGGCAAGATGGAAAAATGACTCTAGCTCGGTCAATATTGGTTCAAAAATTATCAATTTGATCTCGAATTATAGGAAACAATTTGTTTTACTATTAAGACCACATTTATAATTCTTGAACAAATATTGACCAAGCAGGGCCCAATTTCACAAAGCAACAAGTCTTGTTTTTAACTATGGTTACTGACAAGTACTTGTGATAACAAGTTGTTAATTACAGGCGTTTCACAAAGGAAATGAGCTGCAAGTTTACAATTTGACAAGTGTGCCCACTAGGGTGGAGTGAAAAATGAAAATTTTTGATAATCGTGATGGAATACCCGGGAGTAGTTGCCAAATTGGGAGTAAATGAGACCCTCAAAATTTGGGTTATTAGAATTAACATCTTCAGGTGCCCCAAAGGCATCAAAGTTTGAAAAATTTAGCAAAAATTGAACTTTTTTTAAAAATTTTGTTGAAAATTTTACTTCTCAGAATTGTGATGAAATATGAATTTTAGTTCAGTTTAAGGTCTCAATTGATCACCAAAAAAATCTCAACACTCTAAATTTATATTGAAAGGGGCCCCAAAGGGGTTGAAAATATTGATATTTTGTTCAAAATCGGAAAATTTCAAAGGTCTTTGAACGTTTTCAAACTGGGTTTTGGAGTTGAAAATGTGATGTAATTTCATAGTAATGGCAATTTTTAATGTGCTTCATGCAATACAACTTGATAAAAATTGATTGAAAGTAACAAATAAATGTTTGCAATTGGTCCTTTTTCAAGACATGTGACCTGGACATCAGGGAAATGAAATAGAATGACAACCTTTCAAGCAGTGAATATTATCAACTTTACATTAATATGTATTATTAGTTAGTATGGAACTATGAATAATTGTGAATTCAATGGCAGAATCATTCATAACATTCAAATAAACCAAGAAATCAAAGCTTATTGGTTCAGATGCCAGCTAAAGTCAAATTACGTTACTTATTAAACATTAAAATGGTGAAACGTTGTACCTAACTAATTTTTAGTGTTGATAGGTTATAAGCTGCTGCTACCCATTGTGGATTCCAATAAGAATTATCCTTTATGATATGAGCCTAGTTTAAAGTGTAAAGTGAAACAAACCAACAAAATCTAAAAAATGTAAAATTTGAATATTTCAAAAGTCTGAAACTTGATTTACTGCATTCAAAGTTCAAAATCAAATACAGTTCAGGTTCTTTTCATTATATCTTGATCGTAATTATCAAATATAATAGTCATAATAGTTGTTAAAAATGTTTAATTGTAGGCCATGTAATCATTTCACCAGCTAAGTGGAATAGAATGGCACATCATACTCCAATCTATCATCCTGGATCAAATCTATTGATTTGAATCTAAAGTGTATTATTTATCGATTTTTATACCTGATGGAATTGAATGCTGTAGCATTAATATGTCAGAATAACAATAGTTAGCTTGTTTATTTTCCCCAGCCACATTTAAATCACTTCATCACTATCATTTCATAGCTAAGTGACAGAAATTATTTTATCTTATTATTTGAGGCATCAGTAATTCCAGACTCGTCCAGTGTGTTAATTGCACTTTTGTTTTGCAAATGATAATGATCAATTCTATGCACAAATCCAATAATTTATCATTGGTACCGTACATGAAAAGTACAGTGTGTTGTCCTCCCCCACACAAACTGATTTTTTTGAAAAGTTGGTAAAATAGGTATGTAACTGTAAATATTGAGCTTGGAATAAAGAATCAATATGAGAATCTAGGTTTAGCCGCAATCAATTGTACTCATTTGAGTCAAGTCAACACTATTAATTTGGAGTTGATAGATTGGAGTATGATACATGTGCCATTCTATTCCATTTTGTTGATGAAATGGTTTTATGACCTACAATTAATTTCTTTTAATTATTATGACTGCTATATTTAATAATTAGGATCAAGATATAATAAATAGAATCTGGAATAGAAAACTGTATTCGATTTCGAACTTTAAAAGCATTAAATCAAACTTCAAACTTTTAAAATTTTCCAATTTTTTTTTTTTAGATTTTGTTGGTTTGTGTCACTATACACTTTAAACTTGGCTCATAAAGGATAATTTTTATTGGAATCCACGATGGGTAGCAGCAGCTTATAACCTATCAACGCTAAAAATTAGTAACTAATTTTACCTAACTGTTAGGTACAACGTTTCACCATTTTAATGTTTAATAAGTAATGTAATGGTAATTATTTGACTTTAGCTGGCATCTGAACCAATAAAAGCATTGATTTCTTGGTTTATTTGAATGTTATGAATGATTCTGCCATTGAATTCACAATTATTCATAGTTCCATACTAACTAATAATACATATTAATGTAAAGTTGATAATATTCACAGCTTGAAAGGTTGTCATTCTATTTCATTTCCCTGATGTCCAGGTCACATGTCTTGAAAAAGGACCAATTGCAAACATTTATTTGTTACTTTCAATCAATTTTTATCAAGTTGTATTGCATGAAGCACATTAAAAATTGCCATTACTATGAAATTACATCACATTTTCAACTCCAAAACCCAGTTTGAAAACGTTCAAAGACCTTTGAAATTTTCAGATTTTGAACAATATATCAATATTTTCAACCCCTTTGGGGCCCCTTTCAATATAAATTCAGAGTGTTGAGATTTTTTTGGTGATCAATTGAGACCTTAAACTGAACTAAAATTCATATTTCATCACAATTCTGAGAAGTAAAATTTTCAACAAAATTTTTAAAAAAAGTTCAATTTTTGCTGAATTTTTCAAACTTTGATGCCTTTGGGGCACCTGAAGATGTTAATTCTAATAACCCAAATTTTGAGGGTCTCATTTACTTCCAATTTGGCAACTACTCCTGGGTATTCCATCACGATTATCAAAAATTTTCATTTTCACTCCACCCTAGAGCCCACCCATCAGTGCCATCTGTATAGGTTTTCGATACTTTCTATAGTTTGCACTGATATAGTTTTGATTGAAATTTGAATTATATGTAGTAAAGATAGATTGATAAAATTGATTTTGAAAATTAATCATTAGAAATCCAAATCGTTGAGCCCTCATGTTATTTGGAATAAAAAATAGATTAATAATTAATGAGACACTTTCAATCCATTTAGATCCATTACTTAAACCAAAAAATATTACAGTGAGCTTGGAGTAGTCACCCCTCATCTCACATGTTATAAACATAGCTTATTGTTATACCATGCCAACGTTCGTGACACACTTGTTCATAACCGGCGGAACGCTTGTAAAATTGTTAAAATTCACAAGTCTACAATTGTGCGTTCGTGAAAAGCCTATATTCAGGTGGATTAGTAAACTCGTTAAAAATCATGGTTAGTAACAAAACTTGTTAAGTTGTGAAATAGGGCCCTGGAATCATTTTCCCATCTTGCTTTGCTTGGACAGACTATACAAGTATCAAATTAAACATACAAATAGGAAGTCCATGCAACAAGGAGCTTTCTCCCAGAAGAATGCTCCAATTAATAAACAAGGAAAATCGATTGGAAAAGCGATATCTGGAGAATTGTTGCTATACAGGGTGTTTCAGGAGGAATGTGCAATACTTCTCAGGCTGATTCCTTACACCAAGTAGACAGAAAAGTTCCATGGGAACAACCCCCAAAAACGCTTTGTTACCGAGATAACAATGGCGGAAAATTGATATTTTTCAAAATATATTAATTTTTCTCATTTTTTAGATGCTTTAGTGAGGTTCTAAAATAATCAATTCCCATGTAAAATTAGCTGCGAGATTCAATGGAACCAGTTCCAAGTTTGTAACTTCAACGGTTATTGAGATAATTGGAAAAATATGCTAGAAAACGCCTTTTTTCAACAATAAGGGTTATAACTAAAAAAGGAATCATAAATTTGTATTTTTTATTGATGGAAATTGAAGAGAGTCGGATTCTAAAGAAAAAGTTTAATGACGGCGATTGTGTTTATCTTACCCAAATCTCAGAAATGGCGATCAAAAATCGCGAAATCGCTACTAAACACAAATTCATCGCTTGTGCTATGTTTTGTCAATTTTTTGACCTTTTTTGTCTACTTGGTGTAATGAGTCAGCCTGAGAAGTATTGCACATTCCTCCTGAAACACCCTGTATATTACAATTTCAACACTATATAAACGGGTGTAATCAGATTTGAGAGTTATTTATTGAGTTTATGTAAATTTTAAAGCTCTGGCAAATCTAAATATGTTATGAAAAATTAACACCAAATTATTAATAACTATGGTTATAATTATTTTATAAGACTTGAAGAAAATCAAATCCTACTTTTTTGCAAATACCATATAGCTCTCAGCTTGTGTACAAACTCTCCATTATTTTTTCAATACCGACTTCTTGCCTTTTTTGTCATCATGGATCCACCGTATCAACTCCACAATCGAATTATATAAATCATAATTTCTATATAGATTGTTATTGTATAAATTAACAAACTGAAATTGAAATTTATGAATTTAAATATTTTATTTTTAAAATATGAAAAGAAATATTTACAGATAATGTATACACTTATTTTACCTAAATTACTTGAATGTTTTATGATCCGTCAGGAGAAGGAGTGAAAGTCAATGTAAGCGGTCTTAAATGACTGAAATTTCGAGCATTGCGGCTTGACTGAACCTCCATTGAGGTGCTCCCATCTTGCATTTCAACCTACAAACGAAAAATCAACATTATTGTAACCATCTGAAGCGAGGAACATAAAATTCAAAAGTCTGGATAACATTAACTATGGTGCTGGTACAGTTCTATGCAGATAATCCCTTAATTAATTCTCTGATTCATCTTGAAATCTTTAATCTAATGAATCAAGTTACGGAATTAATACAATTTCTGGAATGTGTCTCAATTTCATCCCAGCTCACTTGAACGTTTGAAGCTTTTTATTGAATACTTAAAAATGTATTTTAAATTAAATTTCAAACGTTCAAGTGAGTTGGGATGAAATTGAGACACATTCCAGAAACTGTATTAATTCCGTAACTTTTTTTAGGGTGATACCCACATGGGCTCTTGGGCCTGTGCGTGGGTAATGGGAAGGATGATGATAAGAGATGAATGGACCTACTGCTTTTGGTGGGTTCCGAACCACAGGGAAGCGATTTTTGAGGGTCATAAATTGAATTCAGAGGAAACGGTCACCAGTACAACAGTGGTGGCAGAGGCACGTCGCTTATCTAATCTCACCGATTAGATGCTCTTTACCACTGGGATAAAACGCTTCCCATTGATTCATTACATTGAAGATTTCAAGATGAATCAGAGAATTAAGGGGTTATCTGCATAGAACTGTAACATGGATTTTCATAAAAATAAATTTTTAAATTCAAACCAGAGTTAATCTTTCTTTGACTTTATCGCTTTTATTCAGCGGCTTGCATTTTTCACCCTTTTTTTTTTTGCTGCGGATGATGCCCACATAAGTATTTCAATTTACTTGTGCGTGGGTAATGGAGTGTGCGAGGGTGATTTATGAGGTGCATAAACGACCATGCCTCTGGTGGGATTCGAACCCACGACCGGGTAGCGCTAGCGGACTGAAGGTTGTAACGCCCCAGACCACTCGGCCACCCCGGCCGGCCTTGAAACCGTAGAGGCTTGTAAAGACGTTTTCTGTAATAAAATCCATGTTCTTTTATAAGTTTATGTTCAAGTGACCAACAATCAATAAGTAGGCAGTGATAAACAGAGGTAAATACATGTTGAACAGAGGTAAATACAGTACTTGTACGAAATAGATTAGCTATAGTTTTTCTACGAGACAACTATGAAGCCCTCACTCAACGTAATCCCAACTATAACCGAATGACTGATGGGGGAGATTCCACAGCATACACTAGTGTAAAAAATCAAGGCGGTTGGCGAATGACTGTTAATTATTCTCGGCATATTTCTGTGTACTGTCGCAGACTGTCCTGAGAGAGCTAAGAATTAGTAAATAATTCGTCAACCGCCTTAAATTTTTGGCACCAGCTACTCCAGTATATGCGGTAGAATTTCTCCCATCTGTCATTCGGTTATATTATTTATTATTTCAATGGTGACTTGATAACAAGTATTTCAAGCCAAGGTGATATGAGTAGGTGAATGATGTCTACATGTAATGGTGAATTGGTGAATAGGTCATCAAAGTTTACACCAGACTGTCCTGAGTAAAGTAGGCATCAGCTACATTAACTTATTTATCCAGAAAATAGAGCTAAAGTTTGTGTTCAAATCATCCAATTCAGAATAGAAATCTTTGTAGTTACGAATAGTTCTGAATATTATTCATTTGGTATTAATTTATTCAACAATTATAATGTTAACCGAGTTTTTAATAATTATAATTAACCGAGTGTTACTCCGTTAATTTGAAAAACACGTTTATAGCACTATAGTATATTACAGAAATTAATGGAATTAGATACTTGTTCATGTTTCGATTCTTTGTCATCTTAAAAATCATGAACTTCACCCATTCTGAAAATTGGTTCCGAGATTCTTGAATAAATGAATTTGTATCTAAATTGAAACAGTAAGGAAACATTCGATATATAACTGGATGTAAAGAAATACGAGTATACTACTCTTATCTGTTGGATTACTATACTAATTGAAATAAATACCTGCATTTCTCCGTCCTCCTGGCCACGTTTCTGAGTGATGGTTTTGAGTAGTGCCTTGCCCTCTTCTTTCGATTCCTCATAGCTGAGACACTTGAATGCAAACTCGTAGGCTTCATCCAGCTCGTTCCTTTTCAAGTGATAGTTAGCCAGATACTTGAAAGCGTGACTGATTTCCTGTTTGTTGTCTGTCTGCGAGTCGTGGTTTTCCTTGACATACTCGGTGAATGCTGCAGCCGCCTGCTCTGTTTCGTTCACTTTATCGAACAGTTTGGCTAGTTTTAGAAGTGCCATTCCTTCTACATCGCCAAAGCAGCGAGCCCTATAGTAACATTTCAAAGACTCCTGAATCTTATCAAGTTTCTCGTAGGTTTCTCCAAGAGCAATCAGCATGCGACTATCGTTCGGCCTGAGATGTTGCGCTTGCTTGTAATAGTATAAACAGTAGTAAGGCAACTTGAGAATTTCGTAGGTCTGACCTAAGCCATACCAAGCTCGGTAATCACGGCGATTCACATCAATTGCTTGTCGGTAGCTCTGTATAGCTGCATGAGTATTTTTCATTTCCATAAATTCATGGCCCATCAAAGTCCAGGCCGAAAGATACTGGGGGTTTAGTTTCAGCGCTCTTTCAAAGTACATAACAGCCTTCTGGTGTTCTCCTCTCAAACTGTAATAGTTTCCAATGACACAACAGGTTTCGACGCGGTATTTGTCGGTTTCAGAAGCGTGATGAGCAAGAAAGGCGAGTTCTACGCTCATTTCTTTGACGTAGAGTAGATTGGAAAGAGTGTCAAGATTGTCGAGTCGGTAAGGATCTCGTTTCCTAAGCGCTTTGAAGGTGAGTATGGCTGTGTTGACTTCTCGCTTGTTGTGATGGGCGATGGCCGACTGCGCGAGCAGGTAATTGCTTGAGGAGAATCCCTGTTCGCCGAGGTCTTTGTAGATGTCGAGTGCCTCCTCATTCAGCTGCTGCTCCAGGTAGGTGTGCGCTATGAAAAACTTCTTGATCCAATGGTCTGGCAAACTCAGCATCTTGAGTTTGGCTCGATCGGTGACGAGGCTGGCCAGTTCCAACCACGACCCCCAGTGCAGAGGCTCCTCATGCACAGCGCTTTCTAGAATTGTTAACGCAGCTCTATGAAGGTCCAAACGTTTCAGCACTACACCGTACAAGTACATGCAGAATCCATCCATTTCGCGAGCCAGATAAATGTCACGCAGCTCTGAGCACAAACTTTGCAGTTGCGAGTTCAGGCCTGGATCTGTATTGTAATTCAAATCGGTCAAGTTGTCGATCTTTTTCTTTTCAATCGAGAGAAATCTCGAATAGAAGTGAAGGAATTTACAATACTTGGATTGGCTTTTCTCAGTATGAAATGCACATCTGCAACAATTCAAAGAGAAGTCAATCATTCAGATAAAGTACTGTAGTTCAAATTGAAATAAATAATACCCACACCCACATGATATACAAGTGATTGATACTAATCATAAAATTAAGAATAGAATAAAATATCTAATAATTGAAAAATAGACTAATTTGTATCCTATGCCTTGAAGAGATGATGCAGGAAAAGTCGATCACCGAATACAATAATATCAAACATACTTGAGATTCAACAGAATATGTAATAACCACGATATACAATAATTGTATATTTTGCATTATTAGCCTATAACTTATTATAATTTTAATTATATTAAAAAAATTATAATAATTAACTTTAATAAATTATTGATTCCTATCTTCCACTGGTGGCTCGAGACCACAAAACAGGTGAATTGCTGTACAGTAAAAGATACGGGGACTAGTAGCTTCCATGTTCTAGTCTGAAATTGTCATGTTTCGAAAAATTGATTTATTCAGATCTCTCATACTGAGTTTTTTCAAAAAGAGTAGAAAATTTTACATTGATTTATTGCCCTATTCTATCTCGTCTGAGTGTATTATTTGGTCAAGTTGGAAAAGAGTAATTTTTCAAGTACAGTATGTTCCATAATTCCGATTTTCTCTTATTCCTTCATTTTCTTCAGGGTTTGAATATTGTTTCATGTCGTAGGCTATCTGCCAACCTATTTTCCACAATTGATTCTATTAACAATAAAATAAATCACAAACAGCATTGCTTGCATTTGCATCAATCTAGTGAATCAAATAATAAGATTGAACATAATGGCATCAGTTACCTGTCATATTCCTTCAAATCGAAATAGCATTTTGCCATAGCATATCTGTCGTAATCCACATCATCATAGACTGATGATTGAGCTACAACGTTCGGGTCAATTTCCACATCCTCCAATGAGAAATTCAACTCTGCTAGCCTGTGAAAAAAGTTGGTTCTCATTAATTAGTTCTCATTGGTTCATGGCTTAAACCAAAATCGAGGGTTAAGACTGTTAAGAGGAAGAGGGGACTTGCATGCCTCAAACTTCGCCCAAAAAACTTTACAAATTGGAAACTGAAGTATCTAGAATATAGTTTATCAAACTATTTATTTAACAATCAAGGTGTTGTAAAAGAAAACTCTAGTGTTGGTTCTAGTGCTCTAGTGATTTTTTCAAGGTGTGGATACCCGTTGTAAATTGTAAGCACTGATGCTTCTGAGAGACCAGCTTCACACAGCCCAAAAGAGGCCAGGTTAAAAATTAGTACACTAGGAGATGAGACACCGTTAACCCCCTTCCCTGAAATTCACTTTCACTGCGAGAGCATGAGCTAAAAGAAAATGTGTTCAAGACAAGAGAAAAAGCTTATCCTAATTCTCTATTTTTTCAATGAAGAGCAGTTAACGAGTTTTGTCAGCCTGCTTACTCTGCCATCTTTTAATAAGAGTAGATATTTCAAACTTTTGTGGTTTTTTTTCAATTACAACAAGGAGGTCTATCCAGTATACAAGCTGCTTACGGATTGAAGAATTCAATTTTACTAATGGTCAACATTTGATGAGTAACTTGCATCAAAGGATGAATTAAAAGGCATGTAATTGTAGTATAGACTTGGAAATAGGATTGAGAAATATTCACAACAATCTTGAGAAATATAAAAGCCGTTCTCTAATGGATTATTATAAAAATTCTGAGTATGTGTATCCAAACAAGGTTCAACTGCCTTTCAATTGGTTAAATAACAAAATGCATAATACGATTCATACAGGAAGTTTCAAAACTATAATAGTGATACCTTTACAATAAAACCAAGTTCAATATGATACAATGAAGGGCAGCAGAAGTTAGATGGAAACTCTACTCCAATCTGTCTAATATGAACTAATCTTGGACCTTCATTTGACATGACAGACGTACCACAAGTTTTAATAATTGAAACAAAATTTCCATGGTTATTTGTTATTGAACAATTTATCAAACAAGAATCAACCAGAATAAAAGTATTAAACGTTTAGCTTAAGACAAGTATTACACTTTTGGTACACTGGACGCGCACGTCGCGTTCCTTCAGGCTATACAATTGACTGCCCGGGTCCCCAATACAATCTATAACAAATACCGGTGTAATTCAATAACGAATTGGAAAATTCTATTTGGCCTATATTCTATGACAGTAATTCTTACTGTAGTATATTTTACATCTAATAATTCAATGTTAGTAATTGAACCGTGGACTTTTTTAGAGTTGAAAGAGAGACAATTTTCGGGTCTGAGTAGTGCCACGAATACTAGAATACAGGGTTGGGATTATGCGCTTATTTTAGCCAAAAAATAGCTGGTTGTGAAGTTTCTCTAACTCACAAAAATGATAAGTCTAGAAGCTGATTGTCAGCAGATGATTAACATCATTGTCTGATGTGAGTTCAGGTGTCCACGTTACGTTAGAGCTTAGATAAAGTAAATGTACTCTGTAGATAAGGTACTAAGTTATGTAGTCTTAGATAAAGTCAATATTAGGAGGTTCATGAGTAGGAATAGAACAGACGATATCTAATCTATGAAATCAAATGGAAGGCTTAAGCAAACTCATAGTAAATTGTAGAGGACAACTGTAGATGGATTGAAAAAGATAAAACGAAAATCGGTCGAATGGATAACGTTTGACATACATTTAAAAACAAAATTTTATTAAATTTTCCAAAAAATTGTTCAACTACAAAATATAGTCTGTCCAAGCAAAGAAGACCCTCTGGAAAGATAAGAAAATGACTCAAGCTCAGTCAATATTGGTTAAAAAAATATTGATTTTGTCTCAAATTGTAGTTCAGAATGTTTCCTACAATTGAGACCCCATCAATAATTTTTAAACCAATATTGACCAAGTTGGAGTCATTTTCTCATTTTGCCAAGAGAGTCTTCTTTGAAGACACAGTGTCAGGTGAGATGTTGTGATACTTGAACATGATATATTCTATGACAGTAATTCTTACTGTAGTATATTTTACATCTAATAATTCAATGTTAGTAATTGAACCGTGGACTTTTTTAGAGTTGAAAGAGAGACAATTTTCGGGTCTGAGTAGTGCCACGAATACTAGAATACAGGGTTGGGATTATGCGCTTATTTTAGCCAAAAAATAGCTGGTTGTGAAGTTTCTCTAACTCACAAAAATGATAAGTCTAGAAGCTGATTGTCAGCAGATGATTAACATCATTGTCTGATGTGAGTTCAGGTGTCCACGTTACGTTAGAGCTTAGATAAAGTAAATGTACTCTGTAGATAAGGTACTTAGTTATGTAGTCTTAGATAAAGTCAATATTAGGAGGTTCATGAGTAGGAATAGAACAGACGATATCTAATCTATGAAATCAAATGGAAGGCTTAAGCAAACAGGCCCACCGCATATTGGACCCATCTCAGACAATCATACGATTTTTTTTAGTCTTTCAAGCTAAGCATAATAATAATAATAAAATCAATCTATTGTGTATCATACCCCCCTCCTTTGGGAGATTGGCTGTCGTTAATAAAGACAGTCAGTCGTTTCCCATTTCTGGAGGAATAGTAATTGTAGCATTACACTCTAACTGCATGTTATTCAGAGGTGTTCTGCATCTTCACTTGGTTGCGAAGACTGGCTTATGGTTGAGAGGATCGACGTGCTAACCACACGTTACCTCTATCCTGGTTGATGATTATTCGCCTGCTGTATTTTCTATCCGGGCTGGGAGGGCATTCTGGTGGGGTGGGGATAGCTTCGGCTCGGTCGGTGTTGGTTCGGGGGCTGTGGGTTCTATTGAGAATTTATGTCTTTTGGGCCGGTATTGGCCGGGCTGGGGTCGTTTCCCCGTCTTGCCGGAGTGCCTTCTTTGCTTGGATGGACTGTATAGTTTAGGTAATATGAAACTGGCATCCAGCTGGTAGGCCTAGGCCCTTCATAGGGCTGTTGAGCATCATACTTGTGTATCATACTCAATCTCTACCGGTACCGTGTATTCTAGAATCCGGGAGTTGTAACATGTAAGTTATCTAAAGCGAGTAAAAAAATATCTGTAGCCTACATACCGGTACCGTATGTGAGTCACAGAAATATTGCCAAAATATTACCATGTAAATCGGCCAAAGAGAAAGTATTAACGGTAGAATGGAACATGAAAAAATATTAAGGGTAAAATCTTCAAGACCGACTCACATGATACCTTGGTAGGGCGTACAGTTAGACCAAATTCTTGGCATAGGGCGTAAATCAAGTGGTATTGGAAACAATGAACAAAACTACTCATGATACTAACCACTTAGTTCCATGTAGCAATCCTCTCCTCGAGCATTCTATTATAGCTTTATGAATACCAGTTTTTACCTTCTTCAGGTCCAAAGTTATTGTTTCATCATTCATCTCTCAAGTTGAGATCTAGATTTCAACACTAAAACACCAAAGCAACCGTATATTATTACAGCTTTGACTGACCGATAATTCTATCAAAAATTTCCCATTCAACAAATAAAATGATGAAGAGAATTTGCTGAATCGCTAAAATTACTGAGAACCAAAACACCAAACCGGACCGCCATAACCTCAATTAATTGCGCGTTCACAAACATTGCCTTCTTGATTTTTCAGATTCTTGTCCTGGAAAAAGTTTCTTATTCATTAAAATTTGAATTAATAGAGGATAATTGGAGTAACAAATACTCTCTTGGAATCGAAAATTGATTTTTTATTATAAATATGTTTTCTTTCGCCATCGCTGATCCGGGGAGCTGTTTTCTCTCGACTCAAAGTTTGTCTGTTTTAACAAAGTCGTCGAAAAACAACACAATAGCAATAATGTGAATATTCAAGCTATCACAATTCGAGAAAATATTTTTTCGCCACACTTCACAGAAAGAAGCTGCTTACCGGTCCCTATGTAGACTTGAAAGTCGTCATTTACATACGCAAACAGTCAGCTGTTGTCCTCGAGTGGTAAGACTTCCTTTCCATGCGAGGACTTTCTTTCCGCGCGTGGACAACAGCAGCTGACAGGATTAACGTAGTAGTTATCAAGCCGTCCGCTAGATCGGGTGACAGTGCACCTTTTTAACCTATTCAGTTATCAGTTTGAATCAGCAATCGCTATAACCTCATTCAGATTGAATTGTTAATCGTGAAGTATTGATTAAATGAAATTTAATTGATAATGCTTATCTGAAGTGAGGCGAAAAGAAATATACGCAAACTCGCCTAGGAAGTTTGTTTGGTATTCGGAATTATTCCCAGGCTCGGCAAGCCTCGCCCGGGAAACTATCCTCATACCGTAAACGTTCACTTCCAAGGCTTGTGGCGTAATGTACTATTGTGTTCTATTCCATGTTTATAGTTGATAGTTGACAGCGAATATCGCTGTGTGCAAGTGGGTGGAATATCTATTTATGTATTAAGAGCGTAATGCGCGACTTTATCGCTCGCGCAAAACAGTTATCACGCGACGCGTAGCGGAGCGTGATAATTTTGCAAGAGCGATAAAGAAGCATTACGCGCGAATTACATACAATATTTTTTCTACAACTGCACGAACCTGTTAATCTACAGTTTTTAGTCCTCAAATACTGCGAACTATTAAATTACTCTTGTGTAATTACCGGTACAGGTACAATCAGACATTGTCGACTTTTGTTAGGTTATGTTATGACTCCACCTGACCTACTTTTGGCGAGCCATGATCAGCTGATTAGCGAGCGGTAAAGTAACTACTGCTCATGCGCAGTTGCTTTGCGAGCGTAAAGTAATTCTACTGCGCATGCGCAGATGGTTAGCGAGCGTAATGAAGATTCTCCTCAGAAATGGGCTACTTTACGAGGAGAATTCAGCTCGTAAAATCTTGTTTTACGCGCAGTTGTAGAAAAAGGATATTTTTGGCGATCGAGGCGCTATTGGCGGATCATTTCGGCGAAAAATTGAGAGAATTAACATTGGAGGAGATAGGGCTAAACCTAAAATAATGTCCTGGAGAATTTGTTGTGTTCTGGATTGTAAAAATAAAACACGCAATGAAAATTTCAAGTTCTATACTTTTCCAGTTGCCATACATAAGTTTCATCAATAAAAAGAATGGTTCACTGCATAATCTGCATTGAATAAACGCTGTGGCTAGAAGCACGGCAGCCGGGCGTCCATTCCACACACGGCAGATAGATAACTCTCTTAAATACAGCACGAATAGGAGTGGGATAATAATTCAGTCACTCTATTTGAACACAGCATAAATTAGAGCGGCTAAACCAGGAGCTGTTCAAGTGTTTACACAAATTAAATTACTAAATAAAATTAGAAATGAGAAATAAATAAATTAGAATTACGAGTATCAGTGCATATTTCACTTTCTTATAGCATATAGCTTATAGAGTAAGTTACCGTATTATGTTTTAAAACAATTTTTACTGGTCTATGATTTGACTCAGATTTCCTTTTGTCTTGAATACTTAGATAGGTAGGTAAAATGCCTTTATTTTCCACTTAGTACAATACAAAAGTGATGTGGGCGAAGTTGAGGCATAATAGCCCCCTCTTCCACTAAACCCACTTAGTATGTAGGCTAAGCTTCCTCGGCAACTTTACTTACAAATTGTGCTAAAATGTAGGCTAAGCTTCCACAACAACTTTACTTACAAATTATGCTAAGTATTCAAGCAGAATTCTTTCAATATGTTTGGCACGCCTCCTGTGTGCGTTGAGCTTCAATTATTCTGTTACTGCGTGAGGTTTAGCCTACTGTTCACATAACTAATAGCTTATTGTCCATAGAGTCCAGTACGCAGGCAATTCTTTCTACAAAGGGTGGTGTGAGTTATGCGATTTTATTGTTTTAATAGCTTCATTGGGTTCTCAATAATGAGTATTTGAAAAATGCACACAAAATTTCTCTTGGCACAACTTTTGACAGCCAGAGAACCATGCATTTCTTTAGTTTTTCATATATAACTAAAAAATTGTCTACATTTTCATAGGTTCATTCTCATAGTAAATTGTAGAGGACAACTGTAGATGGATTGAAAAAGATAAAACGAAAATCGGTCGAATGGATAACGTTTGACATACATTTAAAAACAAAATTTTATTAAATTTTCCAAAAATTAAACTACAAAATATAGTCTGTCCAAGCAAAGAAGACCCTCTGGAAAGATAAGAAAATGACTCAAGCTCAGTCAATATTGGTTAAAAAAATATTGATTTTGTCTCAAATTGTAGTTCAGAATGTTTCCTACAATTGAGACCCCATCAATAATTTTTAAACCAATATTGACCAAGTTGGAGTCATTTTCTCATTTTGCCAAGAGAGCCTTCTTTGAAGACACAGTGTCAGGTGAGATGTTGTGATACTTGAACATGATTGAATAACACAAAATTGTCTACATCACTGAAAGTTTTTTATTTGGTACATACAATCATTTTGATGTGTTTACATCATCATCAGTGTACTTACATCATCATCATCATCATCAGTGTACATCACATTGGCAGTACACTAATGATGATGTAAACACATTGAAACGATTGTATGTACCAAATAAAAAACTTTCAGTGATATAGACAATTTTGTGTTATTCAGAGTCTTCTTTGCTTGAATGGACTATACAAGATGGGCTCTATATAAAACTTCATGTCTAACCTAACATCAAAGTACATTGAAAAAAAAAACACCTGTAGAGCCTGTTCTATTTTTGATGCTCTACAACTTTAAGGGAGGGGGTAATACAATTTTCCATTACTTTATAAGCTACATAACATTATACAGGATCTTTTTTTTATTTGAAGAATTTATTGGAAATTTTAAAAAACTGTGTATTTTGAATGAATGTAAAAAGTTATCCATTCGACTGATTTTTGTTTTCTCTTTCTCAATCGATGCAGTATTTTATTTGTTCTCTACCATTCACTATGAGAATGTACCTATGAAAATGTGGACCATTTTTTAGTTATATTATGCAAAAAACTAAAAAATGCATGGTTTTTTGGCTGTCAAAAGTCAAGATTTGTGCCAAGAGAAATTTTGTGTGCACTTTTCAAATACGGTACAAATTATTGGGGTCCCAATGAAGCTATTAAAACAATCAAATCGCATACACCATCTTTTGCAAAAACTAGCCTTACAAAATTCCCAGTGTACTGGATTAATAGTCAAATCTTGGCAAGGCCCAGAGTATCTTGTCTGCTGTGTCTTAGACTGGTATTATACGGTAATAAATAGAAAAGTGATGAAAAGATGATTTCATTCTATGATATTTATTTGATATAAACAAGTTCGCCTTTTAAAAATATTTTCACCCTTTTCCTTGCTGACTCAACTGTTCTTGAATTAGTTATTGAGCACTGTATAAATTCCTGTTCTTCTTCCATGGAAATATATAACAATCAACTCTTCAAACAAAGAAAATTTCATTTTCGTGAGCCGTGAACGTGTGTCTATAATCTCACTAAAAATCAGTCAGAAGTGCAACCAACGGAATCACTGTGTCGTCACCAATCTGCCGTGTATGGAATGGACGCCCGGCTTTGTTGAATAAATATTGATAGGTGAAGCTAACCTAATTGTTTTGTTTACGTGCAAAAGAATTTATCGATCAAGTAGGACCATGCATGGAGTGCTCCATTCTAACCTGTACATGAGGTAATGTACATGAATAGTTTTTATGTTAGTTAATCTAATAAGCTGTTACTATCAACGCAAAAACTCTATTAATTATGTTTTCACCACACTTCACAGAAAGAAGCTGCTTACCGGTCCTTATGTCGGTCCGGACTACTTGAAAGTAGTCATTTACATACAGAAACAGTCAGCTGTTGTCCTCAAGCAGTAAGACTTCCTTTCCATGCGAGGACTTACTTTCCGCGCGTGGACAACAGCAGCTGACAGGATTAACGTAGTAGTTATCAAGCCGTCCGCTAGATCGGGTGACAGTGCACCTTTTTAACCTATTCAGTTATCAGTTTGAATCAGCAATTGCTATAACCTCATTCAGATTGAATTGTTAATCGTGAAGTATTGATTAAATGAAATTTGATTGATAATGCTTATCTGAAGTGAGGCAAAAAGAAATATACGCAAACTCGCCTAGGAAGTTTGTTTACGGTATTTGGAATTATTCCCAGGCTCGGCAAGCCTCGCCCGGGAAACTATCCTCATACCGTAAACGTTCACTTCCAAGGCTTGTGGCGTAATGTACTATTTAATAAGGAATATTCATATCATTCAATTTTTCAAATAAATGTGAGCTTGCGCCAATTTTTCATTTTCATGTAAGATAACTTATCAGCTGTAATCTCAAAGTTTTTGTCAACTCTCAAATACATCTGTTTGCGGTTGTCTGCTCTCAAATACTTGAAAACTAGAATTTTTCTAATATAATGAGCTATAATACTATCAATAACTAACATTCCTATCCTAAATATCATGTTCTAATTACTGAGAAATGCATGAAGCAGCAAATAATACCATTCTATTTATAAATGCGTTTTTCCCATTTAGCGCTATGCTTTGTAGGGACGGGGCAACTCACTATTTCGACAACTCGCTGTTTATCCAAAAACACCGAACTGTTGCTGGGGAGGTGACTCGCTGTTTAGACAACTGCGTGTTTTTTGAGAAATAGCGAAATTACGTTTTGGCTATTGCAGCTCGGCAGGCCAGGTCAGGCAACTGGCTGTTTTGTGCCACAGTCCGCCATCAATAAAACTCATATGTCTAGGAGAGGCATGCAAACTTTGACACTAGTCTGATACTTGATATACTTCGACGCAAGTCTATGCAGCTCGGTCAATATTGGTTCGAGAATCATGAATTTGATTTCAAATTATTGTGGGGAACATTGTGATCTATAAAAACTCGGTGAATATTGGTTCGAGAATTATTAACTTGATTTCAAACTACAGGAAACATTGTGATCCATAATGACTCCAGCTCGGTCAATATTGGTTCAAGAATTATGAATATGATGAATTATTGTGATCTATAATTTGAGACAAAAATTTTCATGTTTTAACGCAAGTTTGGCATATATCTTATATTTTCAATTAATTGTTGATAAGCCATGTACGCTAAGTAGGCTAGAAAGTCTGGTAGTAGGCTTAAATTTTAGGCTTAGAAAATAATAGGCTTAAATTCTGCTAATTCTTGACATCAAATACATTTTTTCGAGAAGTAGGCCTATCTATCATTCCCAGTTTTGTACACGAACATGACCTCTTTTCACATCTCTTCCCTCAAGTTACTGTATGTCATTACAGTAATGAGTAATCTGTAATTGAGAGATCAATTAGACCATCAATACATGGTCCACTACATAGTTTGTATTATTAGGTACCTATGTATTATACGGTAGGCCTATTAAATAGAAGGTTTTGTATACTGTAGATGATGTAGATGAAACAAGTGTACTCAGTTTCTTCTCCTATCTGTTGGTCTACATACAGCACTTTGCACCTGAGCAGTGTGTGTGAATCTGTAGGAATCTGTTCCAGAATTTGTTGCAAATTGTTTCTGATAACTTACTTGCAACTCACATAATAAGTGAGCATCATTTTCAAGTCAGTATTGTATTTTTTCACTTTTACCCAATTGGAAAAGGATAGGGAATTTAATTGGGAGAAGACAAAACATTCAGGCCTAGGATTGACAAAATTTAATATTTACACAACTCAAGATAGGCATACAATATTTATAAAAATATGCACCTATAATTAATTAGGCCTACATTTATGTTGACTACCGCTAACTAGGCCTATAAAACTGTGAATTACTTATACAGTAGACTACCTATCACGAATACTGGAATACGGTGTTATAGTATCCGTGGTAGGTACCTATCAGCCCATACATAGTGCTATAACAAGAATTCAATTCATAAACTATTCTGTGAAGTTACACTGAACTTGAGTTAACAAATACATGTTAAGACCATAATAACCTAATAGGAGTAACTTACATATTTTTTAAAATTTATACATTGTGCTATAACAAGAACTCAATTCATAAACTATATGAATAAAGTATTCATAAATAAATAAATTATTCATAGATAAATAAAGTATTTATAAACGTCTGAATAAAGTATTCAAGTACAACTTAAACTATAAAAAGTGTGGCTTGAAAGTATAGTTTTAAAGTATTTCTTCAGAAAATATTCTAACTTTATAGATAATGAAGGTTAACTTAGTTTTAGCCACACCTTTTTTTATCGTTTGAGTTGTACTTGAATACGGTACTTTATTTAGAGGTAATAATAATATTTTTATTATATATTCACAGGTATGAGAGAAAGAATTCCTATTAACCAATAGTGTGGTCAAAGAAGTCAATTCCTTCTTTTTGGTGCATTTTAAAAAGTTTTTATCATTTTCAAAATTATCTTTATCTATTTACTTTTTATATAAAGTTATATTAAGTTATATTATAATAACTTAATATAATATTAATAGTTAATATTAATTAATACTTTAATACTTTAATATTAAAGTAATAGTATTAATACTATTAATACTTAATATTATAATAATATTATAATAGTTTATATTAAGTTATGAATTTAAGAAATTTCAACAGAATCTGCTAGATGCAAGTCCTGAACCACACAGAATCTTTGGGGGTTAACTGGTCGCTAAACCAATTAGAGCAGAAGTCTAAGATAAATTAATTGATCCCAAAAAATTATTTGAAAATTTTTAATTGAGAAGGTTCATTTATAAAGGTTAAATTGAATAAATCAATACCTACACTAATAAAGAAAACACTTGAAAAATTTCACCAATTCGAAAACTCATCAACATTTAAAAAAATATCCTCATGTGTAAGGTACAGCTGGATGAACACATTCTTTAAAAAAATTAGAGTTATGATGGAATTCGCCAAACACGTGATTTACTGATATATACGGTACATGTATACACAAGATACATAGATACATACATATATACACATTTGCACGGTAAATATATACAAGCAAACTAGACTCACTTTAAATTTAATTTATTCAATTTAACAACTAATTAATACCGAATCCAATAAAATTTAAAACTCAATAAAAATCACTTATAAATGGAAATAAACTTACTTACATAGTAGTTACTATAGTTTCGACCTGTTGTGTGGTCATCTTCAGAGTCATCTTCAGAGTCTGAAGATGACCACACAACAGGTCGAAACTATAGTAACTACTATGTAAGTAAGTTTATTTCCATTTATAAGTGATTTTTATTGAGTTTTAAATTTTAAAGTGGAAAAAAGAAGGGATACACAACACCAATAAAATTGCTGCTCAAATTGTAGTGTCGGATGGAAGCAATCAGTTAGTAAAATCCAGAAGTCTCTATGTGGCCTATGAGCCAAGATACCATGTAATTTAAAGTTTTCCAAAAAATTTTCATAAATACTATATTATTATTATTCACATTACTATACTTGAAATTTCAATTAATTTAGAAACGTTTAGAATTGGGAAGATCAGTATCATAATAATTATTGAAATTGTATAAATGAATTAATTCATGTACTGATACTGTAAGTTTGTCGCCGGACAGAGTAACTAGAGAAAATGTGAAAAATGAATATAAGGCCTTTCTGACAAAGTAGCTCTCGCTTACAGCATTGTACTTCAATACGGTACCTTTTTCCACTTTTGGCAGTATTTATGAATAAGGGATGAGGTCGAAAATCATTTGCAAAGGGATCAACCGTGAAGTTGAATAAATTTTCTTTGAAAATCTATTCTACCTATGCAATTGAAAAACTTCTCTTTTGATAAGAATTTGAAAATTTTCAGAAATACTGTACATTTATTAATAATAAAGGTCCTTATCAAATATTTGAGAAAAATATATGGTACCGTGCGGCAATTACTACTTACTAAGTATTCATCAAATAGTGAAGTATAGCAAAACTCAATTGAGAATTGAACTTTAAACTTAGGGCTATTTAAAATAATTGATAAATAAAATGAAGAAATCATATAACCTTTTTTAAGTATTATTTCTCAAAGACATGTTTCAAGCTTAAGCCCATTTTCAATGTGACAAGAATAATACTCACATTATTATTCTAGACTTAAGCTCAAAACATGTCTGTGAAAAATGATACTTTCAAAGTTTTAAAAAAGGATATTATTTGATTTTTACATTTTATTTATCAAAACTCAATTGTTCATTCATTATTTTCAACAAAAATAGAGAATAATTCAATTTTAAAACACGTCTAAAAGCTCTGCTAATAGGCCTATCTATAGTGAAATTTTATATCACTCAAGAAAATTAGAATATTTCATTTTTGCAAATCCAGTAAAT